>JAPYZD010001641.1:0-34485 GCA_030522725.1 Ichneumoninae sp. B BG-2022a
AAAAAAAAAAAAAAAAAAAAAAAAAAAAAAAAAAAAAAAAAAAAAAAAAAAAAAAAAAAAAAAAAAAAAAAAAAAAAAAAAAAAAAAAAAATGAAAAATACCTGGCAAATGTTGTATATGATTAAACCATCTAGTAATAGATCCATTTGCAATTTGTTCTTTAATTGAATTCTCTAACTTTAAATAATAATTATTTTAAATTTACTAACCATCCAACAATGTAATGATGCAAACATTACTATATCTGCTAAAGTTACATGATTATCTTCAAAAAAAGTTCTTGATGTTAAATGTTTATTTACAAACTATTCAAAAATAATTTTCGTCTTGTTTACTTACATGTAAAGATGTATCATCAGTACATTCAAAATTTCGTTCTGTCGCAAAAATCAACCATTGATCTATTTTAGCCTTAAGAAAAAAAACAAAAATAAAAATTAGATTAACAAAAATAAAAAAAAAAAAATCTAGAAAAAAAAAATCTAGAAAAAATTTTTAAAAAAATATTTTAAGAAATTTTTAAAATTTAAATACCTGTGCTGAAGGATCAATTGGATATAATGTTTCTCTAACATCTTTAGTAAGCTGTGTCAATAAAAATTTAATGATTGCTGCACTTTCTGTTAAACCATTTGAGAATCTTAATTCATTTCCTTTGATTAAATTAATTGAAGATTTTAATTTAAAATATATCACTGCAGCTACTGTCGCTAATCCAGAAGAAGATGAATCATAAGTTAAATCATATTTATTCATTTTTACAGTCATCAGGAGATGATACTGGTGCAAAAATTATTACAATTGAAATTAAATAAATTAGTTTTTTTCTTAATTATGTCATGCATTGTATTTTAGAAAAATAAGAATTATTAATACCCCAATTTATAAAAAAATAGTCAATCTTAAAAATAATTGATTTTGCTTAAATCATAAATTTTTTTACTATTTAAAAAATATTCATTTGAGATTTATGAAGTTCAATTTTATACGCATCCTATCTCATTCTATATTGTGAAAAGAAATTACACTAAGGTTCACTAGGAAGTGCAATCTGATGTGCGAGTATGTCATTACTTCAACGGATCGTGAGCTGATTGTGGCAATTTCTTTTATCGATTTTTGTTTGAGTAGAGCTTATTTTCTTATATTTTGGCGCTTTTTGTTCGAGAGGTCAGGAACTGCTCATTTCGAAAATAGACTTGGGCGATTTTTGTTTGAGGGGTCGGGAGCTGCTTATCTAAAAAATATGGCGATTTTTGTTTGAGGGATCGGGAGCTACTTAAAAATATGGCGACTTTCGTTTGAGGGGTCGTTTCTAGATTAATTTTTGACGAATACTGTTTATTATATATATTTTTTGATGTTATCGGTTTTTATTACATGAACCTTGGTCCGTTGATCTGTTGAGGCCACAAATAATAAAATGGCATGAATTATAATTAGAATTTATCATCATGTCTGACAGGTCTCAGCGTCGGCATGAAGAGACTCCCGCCGCAGAACATTTGTTGCTAGACCTGGGCTTGGAAGAAGATGAGATTACTAGGCGTATGTGATTTTATGAGAAATAAATATTAACAGATACAAGATTAAAAGTTGCATTGATTGCGCAATGGTCATTTGCAATTTTATTTTTGGGATTAGTTTTTCTAATTGGAGTTTTATATCCACCATGGGTAATGGAAGCAAAAGTAAATCAAATAATTTGATTAATTTTTTTTATTAGAAACATGACATTTTTCAAACAACATGGGCATTAGTTTGGGCTAGTTTAATGCTTGTACATATAGGTTTGCTTCTAGCTGTTTCTCATATAAGATTTTCCAATTTATCACCTCCTCGTTTTATTTATCATATGCAACGTTGTGTACGTTCCTTAAGTAAGAAGATTAATTCTATTGAGAATTTCTATCTAGATACTGTCTGGTTTTTTTGCGGAATTAAACCACTATTTTGGGACGTCCCGTACGATGAAAGTAATTATTCTTATATTTATCAATAAAGTAGATGCAATTGGACTTGCCCGTTCTTTATGGTGGACACAGGCAATTTTTTTCTTAATACCATTGTTTGTTTATCTACTAGTAAGTAAAAAAAATTGATAAACAATTCTAGATTTGCTTATGTATGCCCTGTATTCTGATATTATTCAATCGTCTACGACCACCTTCACCCAATGAACTACCGACACCAGATGTGAGTTACAAAAATAATAATATAATTTATAAATTAAGGAAATACTTAATAAACTTGAAGAAAGAAAATATAATGAACTTATCGATCAATTAAGACGTGAATTTGGTAAAATCTATTTTTAAATTTATTAAACAGGTGAAGTTGATTTACGATCCTCAACTGCTATGATACATGATGCAATTACAAAAAATCCTATTGTTGAAGTTTTGACAACAGCAGCTACAGGAACTATACCTCCTCCACGTGAAGATATGAATAATTCAGGTATTTCTGTAGAATCTTATAAATTTAGATCATCGTCGATTAATGAATCATCATCCTCCTTCACGTTTTAAAATTGAAAGTTCTTGCCCAATTTGTATGGCGGTAAGTTTTTTATTTTATTTATTAAAATTATGATTTAGGATTTTGAAGAAAACGATACTGTTATGGTTATGCCTTGTGACAAGAGGTGATTTCGATAATAAAAAAAAAATTTTTTCAGACATTTTTATCATTCGGAATGTGTTAAGTTGTGGCTTAGAAATAGTCAATTCTGGTGAGACCTCTATATTGTTATTTATAGTCCTATATGTCGAGCAAATATTGTTGCACTTGCTACTGAAGGACAAGCCGATAATATTGAATTACAACAAACACCAAATGAAATATAAAAACTACAATTTATTAATCAGAAGAAGACAGGTTTCTGTGCCACTTTAGATGTTTACTCCTTTTCGCAATAATCAACCTTACTGGATACGTGCTTTAATGGCGCGATCCAGAAAGGGAAAAGATATTCTAGATCCATTTTGTCATTGGTTAAATAAGAGCACGTGAGACTAAACTATGCATCCAATAATTTGTATAGAATCTTAACTAATATATTAAGAAAAAATTCTTCATTATTTGCATTTTCAATGAGTTCTACTATAATTATTGCATTCTGTTATGCTCGTTTTATGGATAGATTATGGTGTCATTGGAATCAAGGAGTAGGTTTATTATATTTTTTTTTTTTTTTTTTTTTGCATCTTTCTACAGATGTTATACAAAGATAACATATATGTATATCCACCTGAAGATGATGTTGATGATGAAGAAGATTAAAAAAAGCATGGCATTAATTACAAATATTTGTGATTAATCTATGATCTAATTCTTTAAGTAATTCATTATCTTCTCCATAAGCAATCTTTAAAATAAATTGTGCATTCTGCCAATACAATTTAGCTTCATTAATTTTTTCTAATTCACAATGCAAATCACCCAATGTGAATAAATATAGGCCAAGCATTGGATGAAAAGGTATATGTCTATATGTATGTCGCAAAAATTCAATAATTAATCTACCTAAATATATAGCATAACTTTTTTCATTCAATTCCAATGCCATACTGAATAATTCACAACGTTGTGTATAAAGATCGAGATTTAATGGATGAAGATGAATTTCTAATTGATTTACAACATCACGTTGTAATTTATAAGATTCTTCTTTATTATTAATATTTTTAATGATTTTTAATTTATTATTAATATCTAATAATTTTGATAATAACGAATTATTATTTGTTGTTGTTACTGATGTAATCGCTTTCAGTCCAAAAATTGTTTCACCTGTTTTATCAGCTCTTAAATAACATTTCTTATTTTCATCAATACAATAATCACATTTACATATAAAATCATATGTTGTTTTTAATGTCAATTGTCTTTCTATATGTGGTAATGCTGCTTCCGTATAAAGATGTCTCAATTCATCTCCGAAATTAATTATTTTTATTGCCCTACATGTCTACAAACAAAAAGAAAAAATAATAAAAATTATCCTACTTGTATCTTTGTATTTATATCATATGACAAAATACAATTAGGAATACATCCATGATTTATTAAACTACTTAAAGTATAAACACCTAATCCTAATGGCTCCATCAATCCATTAATTACTGCAAAATTATTACATTGAAATGCTTTTAGCCAGTTTTCAATTTCTTCAATTTTTATATTTCTTATCAAATTACTATTTTTTAATAATTCTAATGATTTATTTGATTTCAATAATGATTTTATAATACATAAATTTTTAACTCCTTCAAATGTAGATGTTGCAATATTTTTTTTTTTAATATTTTTATTTTCAATTTTATTTAACGTACGTACTAGTAAAATTAAATCTGATATATCTTGATCATTAATATTATTTAATTCACATTCTTTTACAAATTCTTCCAATTTATTACACTATTTAAAAATATTTAAAAAAAAAAAACTCACTTCAAAATGATGCCATTCATTCCAATCTAAATTTTCACAATGAATTGAACAGTATTTAATTATTTTACATTTGCAAGAAATATTATTAAATTCAAATTTCTTAAAACAATAATAACAATAATTGTCCCAATATTCTTTATTTAATAAATATGAATATGGTTCATGTCTGAAAATTATATCACCCGGATTTAATTTTTTATTTTTATTATTATATATTAAACCTCTTCCTTTTTCTTTCGTATTAATAATTATTAAATCTTCTGGCCATTTATTAACACAATTTGTCATTACTGTTCCTAATGGACCATCTATTTAATTCTCTTTAATGAATGTCAATATTTCTGAATTTATTTTTGTACATTTTGATCCTACATGAATATTAATATTCTTTTTAAAAAAAATAATTAAAAAAAAAATTCTTACATGATGTAATGTTAATAATCTAGTATTAAAATTCATAATTGAAATTAGAATATGTAAATAATTATTATTATTTATTTGATATGATGAATGACGATTTATTTTAATATTGTTCATATTATTTAAAATTGATTCCTAATTAATATTATTAGACTAATTAACCTTACATTTATATTATTTTTTAAATTATAATCTTTTGTTTTCTCAAAAAAAATTTCTTTATTTGATTCATTTATAATCTCATATCTTCTAGCTTTTTTTGAATATAATCTTTTAACAAATTCATAATTATAATTTTTCTCATCTATAATTTTATATAATTCATTTATTAATTGACTTGTCAATACATTTTTATTCAATGACATGTTTAATTTTGAATCTTCTTTCTTTAAAGGACAAATATCTGATATATTATTTTCTTCTAATCGAAAATCATCATTCATTGATAATTCTTCGGTATCGATATTATCAGTCAATACATTTTTTTGACCAACACTAATTTCTTCTATAGAAGGCTTTTCTCTGAAAAAAAGTATATCTGTGGATGAGGGATTCTCCTCTATTGCGGGACTGGCTTCTTCTACTAATGTTACTTTATCAATAGCTACTTCAGCTTCAAAAGAAAAATTGTCTTCTACAGAGGCATTTTCATTAATAGCGAGATTTGCTTCTAAGGTGGAACTAAATTCCGAGAAGGAATTATCTTCTCTCGATGTAGTTGCTTCTATAGAGGGATACTTATTAAAAGCTAAATTCTCTCCTAAGGAGGAATTGTCTTCAATAGAGGATTTCTCATAAATGGTAACAGCTTCTTCCAAAGAGGAGTTGGCTTCTGATGAAAAATTTTTATTAATTGCTGAATTTGTAATAGAAGAGGGTTTGTCTTCAATAGAGGATTTTTCATAAATGGTAACAGCTTCTTCCAAAGAGGAGTTGGCTTCTGATGAAAAATTTTCATTAATTGCTGAATTTGTAATAGAAGAGGGTTTGTCTTCAATAGAGGATTTCTTATAAATGATTAGATTTGCTTCTGAAGAGGAACTGGCTTCTAGTGAGGGATATTGATTAGGAGCAAAATTTGATTCTGTTGAAAGATTTTTTTCTAAGTTGGATTGATTTTCTATATTGGGAATCTCATTAACAGCTAAATTAGTTTCTAAGAATGGATTGATTTCTATATAGGTATAATTAGTTTGAAATAAATTACTATTATGTTTAATAAATAATTCATCATAGAATTTAGGAAAGAGATCCTTATTATCTTTCCAATTTGTGATTAAATTTTTTTTATCCATTGAAATATTTTTATCCAATATATGATCCGGAAAAATAGTTTTTCTTTTTAATTTTTTTTTATCAATTAAATTAATTTGTTTATTTTCTTTATTATTTGAATTAAGTGGTAAATTATTCTCAAAATTATTATCAATATTTGATTTTTCTTTATTATTATTTAATAAATTATATATATTTTGATCTGATATTGTATCATTTTGATTTATTATATTTATTAATAAATTATTTTCTGATGATTTTTCTGTATGTTGTAAATTATCTATTGATTCTAAATCATTATTTTTTTTTAATTCTGATTGTTTTAAAACCATTTCAATCCTACGTGATAAATATTCACATGACTTAGAATGTTTATATGGTTGACATATTATATTTTTATTATTAAATAAATTTTTTTTATTTAATAAATTTTTTTTATTTAATAAATTTTTTTTATTATTTATAAATCCTTCTCCACTATTAATATCACCAATTGTATCCAATCTATAAAACTTATCAATTATTTTCTTATCATTATTCAATTCATTATTATTAATATTATTTATTTCATTATTATTTTCAATGATATTATTTATCTCAGTTGATTTTATTTCATTTCCTCTACCCTTGTCTTGTATTAAGTAATTTCTATTATTAATTATATTACATTGTCTTTTATTTTCATGAAGAAATATTTCATTGATATTTGAAGATATTTGAGGACGTTTATCATCAGGTGATTCATATAATTTATTATTAGTTATTGAGTCATTATAATTTAAATTTTGTATTGGAGTATTATTGTCATCTTCTAAAAAATTTGATGATAATAATGTTTTTCTGGCGATAAGTTTTGGTTTAACATTTATTGATCTACGTGGTATTGGTCCTGAAATTGTCATTCTTGATGGTTTATAAGTATTTATTATTTTACTAGTTTCTATTTTCTCTCTTTTAATAACATCTATTTTTTTTGTACAATTTTTATTTTTTAATTTTTTTTTTGTTGATTTGATTATTGGAAAATTACTTTTAAAAGATTTTTTTTCTCTAATTTTTCGACCCGGACTCTCTTCATAAGCATCCTCGTTATCAATTTCAAGCTCTATAATTATCTTATCATTTTCATTAGGGACCATCAGGACCAATAATAATAATGTTAACCGTTGAGCAAGAATTTCGTGATGCCGCAAGATCAGGTGATTTAATTAAAATTAATGAATTGATTCAAAATAATGATTTGATTAATATAAATTCGAAGGAGGAATGTAGTGGATCTACTGCATTACACATGGCAGCTGCAAATGGTCATTTTGAAATAACTAAATTATTATTACTTCAAAATAATATTATTTATTTTCCGAAAAATTGTAATGGTAATACACCATTACATTGGGCTATCCAAAATAATCAATATACAATTATTAAATTATTTTTTGAATTGTGTTATGATCAAATTAATGTTACAGATAAAAATAGTTTTGGGAAATCCTTAATTTCAGAAATTATGAATATTGATGATAATAATGAAATTGATGAAATTATCAAATTAATATTAGAACATCCATCAGCTGAATTAGATTGTGATATCTCGTGATATTTTTGTATTTTGCGAATTAATTAAATTATTCATCTAAAAAAAAATTTTAAAAAAACAAAATTTATACTTACTTTTGGATCTGCTGCTGAAAATGCATAGCCTCTTGATCTAAAAATATTTTTCAAAATTTCTTCTTACTTCGAACTTTCAAAACTTGATTGATGAGGTCGTACAAAATAAGATTCATTTTTCAAACATGAATGTTTACAATCAAGATAATGGATTTCATCTATTTTAGATTCTCGTCTTGCTGCTAATAAAGTTGATTTAGCCAATAAATTTTGATAATCATTCGAAGCTTTTAAACGAAGAGTCTAAGAAATTTGTTGTTTTTTTTTTTCTTCCAATACTTAACTGTTTTTGTTATCTCATGATAGAGTTCTGGAATAAAAGTATATCTTATACTTTTCCACAAAAAATCTAATGATATTAAAAGTAATGGACATCCAATTATAATTATATAAAACATTGGAGTTATTGTCATAGATTGTATTAAACCTGATTTTTTTTTTTTTAATTTATTTACTAACCTGTAATGTCGGGTGCTAGGGTTGGCCAAGAACAAAACAGAAACATAAATACAAACCATGCTAACATACTTAATAGAAAATGTTATGATTAGAGAAATAATTTACCTAATACCAAGCCCTATCCATGTCAACCATGTAAATAATGAAGTTTCAATAATTACTTTAGAATTAACAACAATCATAACTACTAAATAAATTGTGTGACCGAGGAACCATAATCCTACTGGCTTTATAAATTTATAATTGAACTTATTTTTCTTACTTGTCCCAAAGGATTCATTATTTTTGAAGTAAATGCTAATACTGGTATAATAAATACAACAAGAGATTGAAATACACCATTCAATATCCAACGACAGAATATAGAAGGATTTATATAATGATGTCGTTGTCCCAATTTATACAATTCTGGGAATTCTAGAGACATTTCTTTACTAACGTCTTGATCAAGTACACCGAATATTACTATCGGGAGCTAAAAGATCAATTAAAACAAAATACACTTACTGAAGTAAATAGCACATTATATAATTGATACAACATCTCATTGTAGATTTTCTGTCCTGAGAAAATTTTTAAAAAAAATTTTTTCTGACCAGAAAATAATGATAAAGTTGAAAAATAAAATATCGGTAAAACAAGAACTATATTTTTATAATACATATATAACACTAAACGTGCTAATCTTCTATAACACCAACGACCATGACAAAGTAATAATATTTTTAAAAATCTAAATTGGGATAATCCATAATCTGAGACCTAAAAAAAGTTTAAAAAGTTTTTTTGAATCTTACATTAAATGCTTGTAATCCCTCTTTACCTCTTAATCCTATACCAACATCAGCACTTTGTATCATATTACAATCATTTGCACCATCTCCTATAGCAAGTGTCACTTCTTTTTTATATTTTTTGACTAGTGACACAACTGCACCCTATAATTAAGTAAATTTATTATTTTTTAATTACCTTTTGTGATGGTGTAACTCTACAACATAATACAGAATCGCATTTACTACTTAATTCAACAAATTTTAAAGTTAAATTTTTATTCTGTAAAACTTCTGCCAAAACTTCACCATCAATTATTAATGATGTTTTTGATAATTCTGAATAATCATTTAGATATGATACATCAAAGAATAAAATATTAAAAAAATTTTTTATTTTCCTTTTTTTTTTTTTTTTTTTTTTTTCTTTACAATAATTATTATTATCAAAAGAATTAAGATCTTGATCTATTCTAATTAATTTATTAATTTTAAATCAAATACATACTTAGTTTGAATTATCTCAATTCGATTTGTAGGATATTCATTAGTAAATAAATTACTATCATATATTAAGTGTTTTGAATCTGGTGATATTAAATTTGCAGCTATACCAATATTTATTGCAGTTTCAACACGATCACCAGTTAACATCCATATCTGAGTTTTTTTCTTTTTTTTTTTGCCACTCACTCGCATTCCTGCTATTCTAAGAGAATCTAATGTATCAGCAACACCACTCTGTAATTTATCTTCAATACCAGTTATACCTTGTAATTCTAATTGATTTTCAATTTCTTCAGCAAGTCTAATTTAAAATCAATTTTTTTTTCTCTCTTACGTTTGTAATTTTAATTCTCGATTATCTAAACTTAATAAAGCAATTTGATAACGTTTTAACCAATCATTTATAATATTACTCTCAATATTACGACATGCAATACATAATGTACGTAAACCATCAGATGCATAATTTTCCATTATTTTTATTCCTATATCATCTTCTTTTGTCTTTTCTTTCAAACGAGGTAAAATTACAAAATCTGCACCCTATTAGTAAAATAATTTTAAAAAATATTTTTTTTTTTTTTACCTTGCAAAATAAAACATAAGCTTCAATTCCGTTATCTTTATATTTACATAAAATTGAGCTACGACGACGAGAAGATGTAAAATCAAAAGATGCTAATATATTTATTTCAATTATTTCTTTTTTATTAATTTTAACCAATATTATATTTGGCATTCTATCTATAAAAGAAACTCCAAAATGTGATGCACCATAAACCTATATATATATATATTTTATAATTATAATCTTACTAATGCTGCTTCATCTGGAGAACTACATGAATAAGTAGTTTTACCATTTTTTATTTCTGATATTGCTGAATGATTAATTGCTAGATGTAAAAAGAATTTTTGTAATTTATATTTTTTTTCTGAATTTTTTAAATCATTTACAAGTCTTGAATCAATTAAGTTTACATTGGGAGTTTTTGTTACACCATACGCTGATAATAATATAATAATAATTTTTAAAATACCTAATTTTGGTTCCTGTGGCAATGGTTGATTTAACTTCTTTAAAACATTGATGCGTACTTCAGTCATACCTTCACCATAATTTTTTCCTCCTATACAACATTTTTTTAACTCCATTAGGTTACATGTTAATGTTCCCGTTTTATCAGTAAACACATATTTAACTTGTCCCAATTCCTCATTCAAATCAGAAGTTCTAACAGCTGCAAATGATCGAGTTGCAGAATGATACATGTCATAATCCCAACCAATGAATACACCCTTAAAATAATCTATTGACATATTCTTATACCTGAGCAGCTTTTACAACTCCCATTGCAACAACTAATGATATGGGTATCATATTTACTAATAGAACAAGCCAAGTACAAAATCTGAAACAAGAAAATTATTTTTATAATATATTTTTTTTTTTTTCAAATAATTTTTAAAAAAATTCTCATAATCAATTATTTTATAATATTTATTTTCTTTAGGATAATTTATATTTTATTTACAATTTCAAAACTTATTTTATAATTCATATGATTTCAATATTTATTTTTTTTTTATTTCTTAAATTTTTTTTTATTTTTTCTAATTTATTGATGTCTATCTGATTACCTATTGAATCCTTGAAGCAAAGGAGCTCTTGAGTCTCTTTTGCCCAAATATGAGAGTGATTTGCGACTTTTTAATGTTGCTATAATTGACCCAAGAATGCAAAGAGAAATCTAAATCTATTTTTTTCATAATTATTAATACTAACCTGAAATGCAAAAATAATACAGGTTGCCAAATTCGTAAACTTTTCAATGCGACTAACTTTGTGTGGTGGATCGGATGAATTCTACATTATAATTATTATATATTTTATTAACTCACCATTTGGATTTTAGATTCTTTACCGGTATATACAACAACACCAATAATCCAGGCAGTATTTCTGATTTTACATCCACGTAGTAATAATTGAGCTGCTGTTAATGAAACTTCAATTTTTTCATCCTCATCCATACAAAGTATTAGATTTCCTTCAAAATGACCAAGCAAAGGGTCTGGTAGACATGATGTAAGCTCTCCCGTCATACTAGCAGCTCTTTGAGCTGCGCTCAATAATTCATTTCCCAACAATTTTGAGCTTCCTGGGTTTTCTTAAATGAGAAAATTTATACAAACCTGGGGGAGCTTGACGGACTTTGAGATTTGTTTCTCCGTCAAGACTAGCGGTATCGACAAATGCAACGCCTCGACTGTCACTAGATGCTAATAATATCAGATCTAAAGTCGACGACATATTTATACTTTGACAAACTTTTACCAGCAGGAAGCATCTCGAGATTTCTACAAAGTACAACACTGCCGACTTTTACACTTTTCCAACGCTCCGAACTGATTATGCCGTTTCTCAAAAGTATACAAACATCACGCGCTGATGGATCTTCGTCTTTTTCTTCATTGGCACGCTCTTGAATTTGTTTTGCATCAAAATCGTCACCCATCATTGAGGCGGATCGACCAACCAGCAGAACCCGCAAAGCTGTATCGTATTCATTTGACTCTTCTAAATTAGCATCATCCGGCTGATAATGATTATCCTCCTCCTCTTCCTGGCTTTCATTCAAAAGTCCTAAATGCTCACCATCATGAGCATTTAGGACAAGAGATTGCTGACCATTCTCTGTTCGGTCAGCCTTATGACGACCCCAATCTTCAAGAGCGTCTTTTAGCGCATTTGCCGTAAGAACAAATGTAAGAGGTAATCCGATTGTGGGAATTCCATCGGTTGTTGAGACCTGCGATTTTATTACTTTTAAGAAAACAAAAAACTCACAGATGGTATTGTTTGAAGGACAGCTATCAAAAGAAAATAAATATTTGATATTTTATGGAATTGCTCCCACAAATTTTTCGGAAGAAAATTCCAAAATGTGTATCGTGATGTTATAACTTCATTATTACAAAAATTTTGCGGGCCATTAAGTTGATGAATTGAGAC
Organism: Ichneumoninae sp. B BG-2022a; assembly: GCA_030522725.1. Lineage (NCBI taxonomy): Eukaryota > Metazoa > Arthropoda > Insecta > Hymenoptera > Ichneumonidae > Ichneumoninae sp. B BG-2022a. Next base: position 12,577 of record JAPYZD010001641.1, read on the forward strand.
ATGTCTTTTCGCCGCCGTTGCCGCAGCCGTTGTTCTACAAATATACATAAAAGAGGATTATTTCAACCTCGTTTCTAATTATTCGTAGGCAAGCAGGTTTAATACGGTGGGCAAGAATATTGTCTTAAGTCTAATCGAAAATTTCTAAATTCTTCTAAATGACCTATGAATTTATATTTCTGTCTAAATTTTAGAATCCAGTCAGAAAGAGTCTTTTTCTCCACATCAGTCAAGTCGTCATTTTGTACCTGATTGCATAAGCTTTCATCCAGTTTCATTTTTGCGAGAGCTCTTGTGGCATCACAACCAGCAAAGATACTGTAACTACAACCAGGACCGTAAAACGTAATTCCTGAAGGATGACTCGTTACATCGTAAATTTCTCCGTTTATAGATATGAAAATTTGCTCAGAAGATTCTCCAAATCTTTGTAATTGTGAAAGATTCAATTGAGTGCTTGTGCCTTCAGTCATTATAAAACTATAATGCCGCAATAATTTTTTTGCGGCAATCAGGATACAAATGAGTGTGCATAGAATAGCGACGATGGCATGAAACATGTACCGGCGGCGGCGGCGGCTGCTTAATCTGAATAGTTTATAAGTTGGGCGAAAAATCTTCGTATAAGTTTACTAATCCTAAGAAACTACAAACAAACACCAAAAGCACTATTTAAATAAAAAACTAGCCATTGCCGCATTTGTCATATACAACTTTAGGTTTTAACAGAATTTACTGTAATTCGTCACATTAAACGGCTTTTTAAAAATTCCTACTAAAGAAGTATACGCGCTATGCCCATACACCTTATTACGCGATCTATGACATTAATTAGGAACCCTTGATAGAGATGCACTTTGACTAACAGAACTGATTTATATAAACAGTTGTGAAACTCCTCCGTCAAATTTTAATGAGAGACTTTTTCTCGCTGCATTTGAACTTCCTAAGAGTTTCTCTAAATTTTTATTCTTTATATTTTGCTTTGACGATTGACCAAAATTTTTCTTGGAATGCATAGCTCTATTATTCCAAAAAATCTCTACATTTAAAGCAGAAGAGGAGTTGAGTGAGGAGGCAAGCTTTTCCGGATTTTGGCTTGAGATCTCGCTGAGTCCATATACATCATTTGTTGAAGGTTCCGGCAATGTCTCGTATGCTCTAATTGCCCCATGCGGATAAGGTCCATTTCCTTTTGCCGCAGAATAGTGTTCAGCTTGATCTTTAGTAGTGCACCATTTAAAATTTCGTTCAAGAGAAATAGGTGAAAAAGTATTTAATCCAGTCACTAGTGGACTACCTCCCAGACACATTTTGATATCGTTCTTATTCAGCAATATTTAATTGTAGACTCAAATTTTTATAATAATTATTCTTAAATTTTCAAATTCTTTCCATACAGACACGAACGACTAAACCTGTTACTGTAAACGCAACGTCTGCGGTGGGACTCATATATATCGATAATCACCGTTGTTGTTTCTGCACAGATTACAAACACACCAGGCAAGACATGCATGCTATCTAAGCCTTACCTGACAAGCTCGGAGCATCAGGACCGTTCTGAAATCAGGTGTATATGCAGCCTTAATCTAGGGCATAAGAGGATATAGTGAGAATGGGTCGTCACCGAACGACTCGAGCGCCGTCTGATTCGTCAGACACGTCATCCGGTTCTCAATATGGGCGAGGTCGACTGACAGGTCAAAGCACGGTCTCTACGCGTTTACGTCCCAGAAGCAGCCGAAAAAATGTGTAAGGCTTCTTCAATGAAATTGTTTCCATTGTTATTAATTCAGAGTCTACCAAGACATTGATAGTGAGATTGATGATTTCCTAGAAAGTGAGGAGGAGGATGCTAAAAACGTTCTACCTGAGCACCTCCCTGTCGCAGTGTTTAATACTATTGAGAAGTTCTTAGTGCGTCGCGTAATTGATCATCAAAATGCTGCAGCAGCAGCATCAAGTCAAACCAACGATGACGATAAGAATGCATCAACCCCCCTTTCTCCGCCTGATTCAAGTGAGGCCATATCATTAGAACAACAAAGCGTTGTCGTTCCGCTGACAACAGACGAAAGTTTGAGTTCCATACCGCTTGATCGTCCTTCCCCTCAAGATCACTTTAAAGCCGCACGTTCATCCTCATCCCTAATAACATCAACGCAAGCAGCTAAACGCAAAAACTTGGACGAATCTCGTTACGAGTATCTTGTGAAGTATCACAACGTCTCGTATTTACATTGTGAATGGCTAACTGAGCACGAAATAAATGAAGCTATTGCGCAAGATCGCTCCTTGAGAACGCGGCTTAATAATTTTCAGAAACGTTTAGATTCGGGTCAGGAAATCCCCGAAGCAGAACTTATTGATGCAATACCTGAGAGAGTGGTTGACTCCTCAGATCAATTTCGAGCTTTGTATCCGACCAAGGCTGCAGAGATTGGCCGCAATGAGTGGTTCATGTATTGTCTCAAGATATTGGATGCCATCGTATGCTTCAAACGCGATCACCGCTGTTATGGCATTCCATTCCTACGCGCTGTTGATGAAGATCGTGATGGTGCACCTGGATATTACAATGTCGTTAAAAACCCGATGGATTTTGGAACTATACAGACAAAGCTATACTTACGACGTTATGAGTCACCACAGGAATTTTGGACCGACGTCAAATACGTTTTCTCCAATTGCATGGATTATAACGCTCCTGCGACTGACATCTATACTCAGTGTCGAGTCATGGAATGCTTGTTCGACAAGCTATACAACGAGTGGGCTCGAATCTCAAGAGTTTCATCTGAGGGGGGTGAAGATACGCAAATTCAGCAGCCAGCCTCATCTGAAAGTGTTGATCTGCCTTTTGTTGAATTGACCGCCGAAAATTTAACTATTGATAAAGTCTGCCAGCATGTTTCCTTCAGAAAGCAATTGCAGATCCCGAACCGTCAAGTATTGTATCTTGTCAAATGGAAGGTAACATTAATTGCAATATTAACACGTCATTCAGAATCGGTCATACAATGAGATGTCATGGGAATTGAGTGACGATATCACTGACAAGATGAAAATTGCTCAATATCATCGACATGTACGAGTACCTGAGTACGTGGTCGATGTCCGGGGGCCCGGTTACCTCGATGTCGATGTACAGCGTAAAATGTTACAAGAGACTCTACTGTATAGCAAAGCTGCCCGTGAATATCTTTACGGGAACATGGCTGTTGCTGTTCATGCTCTACCTACCTTGTCGTGTCCCAGTAAGTCTCCAAGCTTTTTCTTATCCTTTAATTAGTGCCGAGCGCAGTCCCGAAAGACCGATGGTCTTACAATGCTGGACCATTACGAGCGAATACGACACCAGCAGCCAAATTTCCTGTTGGTTTCCCCCCCCAGGGTGGCGTTTATGATAACATGGCTGACCATCAGCAACGAGCAAATTTGTTTAGTAGGGCAGGACCGGGAGGCGGGCCACCCCGTTTAACGGGAGTACCCTTGCACATGGGACCCACGGGATTCATCGACCCGCAGCAGAGACAGCGTATGCCAATGGATCTGTATGGATGCAATCCGATGCTATACGGAAGAATGCCTTCCGGCGCTGTTCCTGTATCTCAAAGATTGATCAGTACAAACACAAACATACCTCCCCCCTGCATGCCCGGATTTGATAGCCGATTCATGTCGTCTTTTCCGACGGGCCTTGGTTACCCACCACTTATGCATCAACAGGCACAACAACAGCAGCATCAGCAACAGTTACAACATCAGATCCAAATGCAGTTGTTTCAGCAACACTTGCAAATGCAACAAGCTAGGAGAGCTGGCCCTCCACCGCGGCAAAATCCAGTCGAAGCGGCAACCGCTGAAGAGGCTCCAGGCCCCGTAGAGCCCGGAGATGAAGAAGATGGGGCTGCTGTTCCATCATCTGATACACCATCTGTGTCAACTGCCTTATGTGAAAAAGCAGAAGCAAGTAATAATTCGAAAGAAGCACGGCGAGTGTTTCACATTGATTGGTCTGAGCGCTTTGTGACAAATGAGATCATCACGAATGATATACGTTTACGACATCGTTCAATAATCCTTGGGGTGACAAATAATCGGATCTTACGTGGTCTTCATGGCTCGACATCCCCGACAAATTTATGTGAAGCTGCTGTAGCAGATGGATTTGAGCAGATTCCATCAGCGGTAGGTGTGGCACAAACACCGCCATCATCATCCATACCAGCCGAAGCCAATTCCTCCGCATCGGATCAACCTATGCTGACTGACCCCCCCCCACTGAGTGTTTTTAGCGAAGCTGTGGCATTCGAAGAAGGTGGCGTCAGTCAAAATGAAGTGAAACCATCAGTCCTCGATAGTCACACATCGGACGAGGGCAATAATACCATAAACACTGGCATCCAGCGGCAGCAGCAGCCTGAAGAGCCTGTTGCTGCTGCTGTTGCTCCACAACCAACAATTCAGCCAGCAGTTCCACCTGTCCCCCCCGTTGTTGTAGTAGACCGGTCAAGACCCGCAACATTTGCCGCGCAGTCAGTTGTAAGTATATGAAGTAACTGTCACCAGCGAATCTAATGTTTTTCCATCTCATAATTTCCTGATTTTTAAAATTAATCATTCAGTACGCTGAACAATTTTCTCAAATGAAGCGACCTCGTCCCCCGCCGCAAGGAACTTCCCGTCATTACCCAGCTTCACCGATTTACAAGGGAAATCGAAAGCTGTTTGATTATCAACTCGAAGGTTTGAATTGGCTTTTGAATCTCTGGGCCGGCGGCAATAATGGCATTTTAGCCGATGAAATGGGATTGGGAAAGACCATACAGACTATGGCATTATTATGGCACCTAGTAAGTGCTTATGTTTGTTTGAAGAATATAACTCTCACCAATCAGTTTACAAAGGAAAAACTCCGAGGTCCATTTTTAGTTGTTGCACCATTAAGCACCCTTGACCACTGGAAAACTACCGCAGAAAATTGGAGTGATTTTAATGTATTTTTATACTATGATGAAGGCGGGCGTCAAGGTCGCGATGCATTACGCCGAGTTGAGTGGTATCATAGTATGGTGGATTTGGGACTCAAGAGGGGAGCAAAACCTGATGGAATTTTAAATCCAAAAATTATTCAGACTTATCATTATAAGTTTCAGCTGCTCCTGACATCATATGAAATTTTTGCTTCTGATGCAGAATTGCTCGTACCGATACCTTGGCAATTTGTTGTTGTAGATGAAGCACATAGATTGAAGAATAGGTTATCAAAAACTCTTCAATTATTGAAACAAGTTGCTTGTCGGCATACACTTCTATTGACGGGTACTCCAGTTCAAAACAATACTGAAGAACTTTGGCCATTATTGAATTATATTGAACCAGTTCGATTTTGTGATGTGGAAGCATTCAAAACTGAATTTGGTGAACTACAAACAAGCGAGCAAGTACAAAGATTGCATGCATTATTACGTCCTCATTTGCTTCGTCGAGATAAAGAAGATGTTGTTGCCTCAATACCACCTTTAGAAGAAACAATCATAGATGTTGAATTGACAATCTTACAAAAGGTTAGTGTAATCTTATCAATATAGACATCATAGGCTTATTACAAAGCAATTTTTGAAAAGAATAAAAATTTTCTGTTTAAAAATATGAAAAAAGGGCAACAACAACCAAGCTTAATGAATATTGAAATGGAATTAAGAAAATGTTGTAATCATCCATTCATGATTCATGGTGTTGAAGCAAGAGAATATCTCATGTGCAAGGTACTTATATTTTTCTTTTTTTTTTAAAATTTTTCAGAATGAAACAGAGCAATTCAAAAAACTGGTTGAAAGCTCTGGCAAGTTCGTTTTGCTAGATAAATTGCTCCCAAAGTTAAAGGACGAGGGACATAAGGTTTTGATATTCTCACAGTTTCAACAAACACTAACATTAATACAAGAATTTCTACACTTTAAGGGATGGGGATTGGAAAGATTAGATGGACAAGTCAGAGGAGCTGATAGATCAACTGCAATTGCTCGTTTCAATAACCCTCAAGCAGGAAAATTTGTCTTTTTACTTTCAACTCGAGCGGGAGGTTTAGGCATTAACCTAACATCGGCAGATACTGTAATCATATTTGATTCGGATTGGAATCCTCAGAATGATGTACAAGCAACAGCACGTGCTCATAGAATTGGCCAGGTTTGTTGAGAAAAAAAATTTATATAATTTCGATAGGAACGTGAAGTTAAAGTATATAGACTGGTTACTGCAAGAACTTATGAAGCAGCAATGTTTGATAGAGCATCGAGAAAATTGGGTTTAAATACTGCTGTATTTCATCGTGGGGCTTTTGATTCAAAATCCAGAGGAGACAAATCAAAAAAAGATGAAGAGGCATCATCATCTGGAATAAGTACGGCAAAATGTCTGACGAAAGAAGAAATTGAAGATTTATTGAAAAAAGGAGCCTTTCATTTAAGTGAAAGTAGCACTGAAGCAGCACGTGAATTTCAAGAAAATAATATTGAAGAAATATTATCACGAAATTCACGATTAGTACGATATCAATTAACGGGTTCAAGTTCAACTTTTGCAAAAACTTCATTTAAATCTGACAAGGTGACAGTTATTATTTATCGTGAAATTAAAAAATGATGATATTTATTTTAATTTTTTTATTGTGATTTCAGTCAGCGGCTGATATTAGTCTTGATGATCCAGATTTCTGGCAAAAAATTTTGCAAGATTCTTCTAGTAGAAGATTATTAGCAAGATTGAATGATGGTTCCGCAACAGCAAATGAAGAATCTATGGAGGAATTTATGTCTGACTTACAAGCTGCAGTTGAAGGCATAGCGGTAATTACAAATTCTTGTTAACTATCAAAAACAGGCAGAAGATGATCCTGAGCCTATAATCGAGGCTATGGTTCAATTAAGCAATTTGACAACTTTCAGTAAAGCACATAGAGAAAGAGCTGAAGAATGGCTTGCAAGAGTGAATAACTCATTAGAAGTTCTACAACAACAAGATCCATGTCTTATTACAGGTCAAAGTCCAATTATTGAAGAGGGAGGAGGGGGTCTTGATGATGTGGAAAGTAAAATCTCATCATCAAGTAGTATTAGAAGATCAACAAGTGATGAAAAAAATTAAATTTATGTTTTCTTAGGAGTTAGTCATTCAACTACATCCTATGTTGATGATCGTTTAACATGGCTATTAGGACCCGAAGAAAAAAAGAAAGGGAAATCATCCAAAGGTCAGTTTTTTATTAATTTTTTTTAAAATTCAAAATTCTGTAGTACGACGACAATCTGATTCGGAAGAGGACGATGAAGAAGAAGGAGATGGAGAAGAAGATGAAGAAATTGGTGAAGCACGACCACCTGAGGCGACTGAAGAGTTATTAAAATATGAACGAAAATTAATGAATAAATTTGCTGAGCACGGAAAAGGGAATGTACTTCTAAATGATTCATTAGATGCAGTGTTGAGTGATTCTATGTCTGAAGATGATGATGATGATGACGATGATGATGATGATGATGCGAATTATAAGCGTCGAAAAAGCGGTGGCGCTGGAGCACGTTCCACTACTTTATCAAGAACCAAACGAAAATCAAAAGTGACACCAAAGATGAAACAAATGTCAACAGAAGGAGAGGAAAAAAAACGAAAGCCTTCTTCTTCTTCTCGAACAGATGTTAAAAGAAAACGTCCTACTAAAATTGCAAACTCTGATATTAATTTACAATTGAGTAAGAAATGTAAAGGCGAAGAAAACGATAGCATAGGAGTACCGACTAAAATTCAATCACCGATATTGATAGTTTCAGAATCAGGACCCACTGCTATTAGTACGAATGCAACAATAGCAACAGATGAAGTTATAGCGGAGAATATAATAGGGGAAAATTCAGATGACAATACTTGAAAACATTTTTTTTTTTTTTTTCTCAACCAAAAGTGTGACACCCGGTAATAAATCATTATTTGAAAGACATTGTGATTTATGTAATAATCCATCTCGACCAATTCCAATATCAATAAAAACTCCAAAGGATGTTATGTTTGTTACTCTTCCTATTATTTTTTGTTTTAAATATAAATCATTTATATTCATTGCTTTTGTTCTTAATAAAGGTATTGTCATTTCATTTCTAACATCTATAAAACCTGAAAAAATTAAAATTTGTTTTTTTTATAATTTGAATCACAATTTATTATACCTTCTTTGATAGTAAGCCCTTGTATAATTAATTTTAAATTTTGTTTGTCGATTTTGATTTGATCACAAATTATGTTCAAATCTTTTTCTTGTAATTCATTATACCAATGTTGAATATTAATTTGAAATTCTTGAGTCCCAAAATCTTTTAATGAAAGGCCAAGTAAATGTATGATCCATTCAGCAGCAAAAAACTGTTCAGGATGAATCCATGTCGAGTCCAAAGGATTTGTTACAGACATACAAGGTGATTTTCGTTTATGACGACACATAGATACATTTGATGATGAAGATGATGATCTCATCATTTCAACATCACTATCTTCTAATATTAATTTTTTTGTATTAGAATAAATTCGTAAGAAGCCAGCACATTGCTGAAATGACTTTGTACCAATCCCTTTTATCTTAAAATCAAATTTATATAAACTTGTTTCTTACATTTAATAATTGCGTACGATTTTTGAAATCACCATATTTTTTTCGATAATCAATGATTGCCATAGCTTTAGTTATATTAAGTCCTGCGACTCGTGATAACATGTGAATTGGTGCGCAATTAACGTCCAGTCCCACCAAACTCACACATTCTTCTGCTACTGCACTTAGTGCGTGTTCTAACATTTTTGCAGGTATATCATGCTGATACATTCCAACCCCTAATGCACGAGGTTCGACTTTTGTAAATTCACCAAGAGGATCCTGATTTAAAACCTTGCTTCACGTTTATATTACTTACTATCAGCCGCCGCCCCAATGAAATAGCACTTCGAATATTTGGTGTTAAATTTGGGAGTTCTGCTTCCGCCTGAGGAGATACGCTCCAAACAGAGACACCCTTTTCGCTTATCGATACGAATTGCGGCATTTCGGCGGTGGCGACGTCACTTTGCGATTCTACAAATGACTTGCTATTCGAAAAACGTTTTAGTAAGTCTGACACGACCAACTGTGTTTCTCGTGATGCAACCCCATCACCAATGCCGATAACTGTAATGCTATGTTGTGAAATCAAGGTTGCTAATTTCTCGATTTCTAAACTTGTGTTGTATCCAGTATGCAGATATAGAACACCTGTCTCTATGACGTCCCCTATGAAACAATATAATGGGAAGGAATACGGGTTACCTGTATGAGTAAGTGCCGCGAATTTGCAGCCATGTGAAAATCCAGGATCAATGGACAGTATGCATCCGTTTGTTCGCAGGGGGGGTGTTAAAAGCAAAACATATACGTTTCTTCAAGAATTATTAAATCAAATGTGTCGCGTACTTAGCAAAAATTTCAATTGCTTTTCGATGTGCAATTTGAGTCATTTCAGCCCTCCACCTTTTCATACAATTTCGCTTATGTCATTGCCCACCTGCGTTTGAGTTGAGGCTAAGACGCGCATCGTCATCATTTAAGTAAAACTAACCTGCACCAATGAGCGCCATGACTGTAAAATTGCTTGGTCGAACATCGCTCCGAGCTGACTTGAATTAAAAATAGCATCCTTCTGTAGTTCGCTAGGAACAAATACTTTGAAATGACCTTGGCGACAGCTGGTCAGATATCTATCCTGAGAATCAGGAGCAAGCTCTATCTTGACATCAAGAACCTTTTGCGCTTCCCCTCGATTTAAAGCAAGGACTGCATGGGACTCTATTCGAGTAATAGATATTCGGAAATCATGATAGTGCTCAAATGTCGCGAAGTCGACCCTTTGTTCATCTAGAGCAGTTGCTTCTTTCTTTTTGCTAACTACAAAGGGAGGCTGCAGCGTCTTAACTATCTCAAATGTAGATGCATCTTTTGCAATGACATCAGCAAACAAATCGACCACTCCCCCAGCAAGTTCCGCGACTGTGCAATCAACGAGTTGACATGCTTCCTCTCTGATAACTTTGCGGGTCAGTTCCTTTCCCCTCAACATGCGTTGAAGGAGGGGCGCAAACCCGCGGGATATGCATTGTGCTGCCTTACTAGCGACAGGCGTGGGTTTGAAGGGAAATGTTATTTGCTTGAATTCTCTGATACTCGTACACTTTTTCAGAAGTTGTTCAGTGGACAAAGAAATTAAACTTTGGCGCAATTTCTGCACTTCAGGAGAGATAGTAGAATCCTTTTCTCTTTCTAGCTGTGAAAGCTTAATACGATTTTTTTTGTCATTATCCAGAAACTTAATAGTTCGAGTGGCGACCTCCTCAAGATCCGATAATGTTTGAGCAACTGAACGAACTGTTTCAGGACTTGCTTGCTCTACTTGAGCTGATCTTTCCTACTGGTTTATCGATTGCAAAAATCATACCTATATCGACATATAAAAGGAATTGTACACCCGTCTTGTAAAAGATTATGAATATTTTTACAAATATTTGGCGGAACTCCACATTGGCGAGCCGCAATTTCGGTCAGCTCCCAATCCATATAGGCACAAAACCTGATTGGTACGGCAGTATGGAAAAAGCTAAAATATCCACCCTATGACCAAAAACTTATTGGTCCTGGGTCCTCAAACAAATTCTGACCAGAGGGCGCCACGAATTTGGTCTTCATGGTCAGCAATTTTTATGGGCATATATCTATGCTTTTTTGCAATAGGAAGCCATTACGATTATCGCACACCGGAATCTGCAATTTATCGTCCCACAGTGCGATTAGCCATACTTTGGTTTACTGAGGGCCTAATCGGACTGGTTTTGGGAAGATTTGTCAAAGAATTGATAGTCACTTTTTCCGGTCGGGATTTAGAGATTATCTTTCCATCTGAGGAGTGCACTAGTCAGCAGCATCTAGTTTTACCCGCTAGAACCTTTAGCCCTCCCACGAATTACTTGAATTCTGAAAGTGCGTGTCAAAATCAAGAATACAAAGAAAGTGATTTCGATGACTCTTCACCTAAACCCGAGGCGAGAGCAATAATCAGACCATTGGAAGATGAGATAACTAATCGTTTAATTCATGATTCCGAAGTACGACATCGCCTAACTTCAGAATTAATTTCAAAAAGTTTTGAATCGTCTAATGAAAAATTTAAAACACGACAGATGCGTCGTAGTGTGTCACTTGGAAATATTTCAACTTCATTTATAAGCGATGATTATTCACCAAAAGATGATGTACGCTCAGATTATATTGCTCAACAACAAAGTACTAATCGTCAAATTATAATAGCAGGGTTTTTACATCTCTCATCTCAAATATTATTATTGACCGCTTTTTGGAGTCCTATAGAATATTGGAGTGCGATAGCTGCAGTAAGGATGAAAAAAAATATTTTTCTCAGATAACTTCATGTGAATATTTTTCATTTACGAAAATAAGTCTTTGGCATGAACAAATATATTTTATATTAATTTTTTGTGGCATATTAATTTTATTCATTTTCAATGGAATGAAAGTTTATTTTTTGCTTGGATTATCATCAGCAATAATAAATGCTATTTCAGGTATTTTTTTTTTTTTTTTTTTTTTTTTTTTTTTTTTTTTTTTTTTTTTTTTTTTTTTTTTTTTTTTTTTTTTTTTTTTTTTTTTTTTTTTTTTTTTAGTTGGTTTAATATTAAATATTATATTATTAACAATATTTTATTTTAACAAAAATTCTATACTATCAATATCTGATATAATGGTATCAGTAGCAGCTGGTATTTCATACGCATCTAGTGATCTTTGTAATAATATTGTAAGTTAATTCAAAAGTTGATAATTTTAAAAGACTCGTTTATATCCCAATACATTTATATTTGGAATAACAAAGTCCTTGTCATCATTAATTGTTACATTTTTTACGATTATTATATTTCTTATACCTCCAAAAAAAAATAATTTAATTGTATTAATAATAATTTGGGTAATGTCTATATTATTAATTATAACATGGTATGTTTTTTTCTTTTCAAATATTTTATACAGGCGGGGGGGGGATTTTGATCAGTCTTTAAAAACTCCTTTTTTGGATGATAATCAAAAGAAGATGAAGAATGAGAATTTGAAAGAAAATAGATTTCAAATAGTATAAAAAAACTTTTTTTATTCTAAAATTCTGTCAGTCCAGTCCCAATATAATATAATGTCGTCAGCTTCTGTTGATATTGGAAAATTTATAAAACAATTTAAAAAAGCAAGTGGTCCTGCAGGAGGGTAAAATTTTTTTATCTTTAAACTATATTAGTTTACTTTTATTGGGAGTTTTCTTATATAGTGGAAAAAATTGTATTTATAATGTTGAAGCTGGACATAGATCTATTCTATACAATAGATTAACAGGTATAAATAAATAATCATATATTTGTGTTCTAGGTCTGGGAGAAAAAGTTTATACTGAAGGTACTCATCTCATCATTCCATGGTTAAATCGTCCAATTATTTTTGATGTTCGAACACGTCCACGTTTAATGACATCATTAACTGGTAGTAGAGGTAAGAGAAAAAAAAAAAAATTTTTTTTTAAAAAGATTTGCAAATGGTCAATATAACGTGTCGTGTATTATCTAGACCAAATGAAACAAAGCTTGCTCAAGTATACAGGTACTAAGTTTATTTTTATTTATTAATTTTTTTTATTAATTATTTTTAATTATTATTTTTAATTATGAATGAATTTTAATCATTATTTTTAATTATTTATTGATTTCTTAATTTTTTAAATATATTAATTTTTTTTTTAAATATTTATTACTTTTTTTTTGTTAATTTTTTTTATTAGAAATCTTGGTCGCGACCATGACGAAAAAGTTCTACCTTCTCTCATAAATGAAGTATTAAAAAGTGTAGTTGTAAGCAGAAAATAATTTAATGTTAGCAAGGCACAATATAATGCTTCTCAATTAATCACACAAAGAGAAATTGTTAGTCGTTCAATAAGAGATCAATTAGTCGAACGCGCAAAAGAATTTAATCTTCTTTTGGACGATGTCTCATTAGTAAGATCATAAATAATTATTAAAAATTATTATAGACACATGTAAGCTTCAGTCCTGAATACGAAAAAGCAGTGGAAAGTAAACAAGTCGCACAACAACAAGCAGAAAGAGCTAAATACATAGTACAAAGAGTAAGTGTTTTTCATTTTCATTTGTTTTTTCAAGGCTTTAGAAGAAAAAAAATCTGTCATTATAAAAGCTCAAGGAGAACAACAAGCAGCTAAATTAGTACGTCTTCTTAATTTAAAAAATTTATATTTTATTAAATATGTTATTTTTATATTTTTTTTATTATAGATTGGAAATGCAATCCAAAATAATCCTGGTAAAAAAAAAAAAAAAAAATTATTTTTTTTCAGGATTTGTAGAATTACGTCGATTCGATGCTGCTAAAGATGTTTCAGCTGTTATTGCAAATTCTCCAAATAAAGTTCTTTTAAATGTTGAAACATTACTTTTGGATTTATGGAGGTAATTCAATGATAATATAATCCTTTTTTATAGGGATAATACAACATTGCACAATTTAGGAAAATTTGGTGCTACAACTTAATAGAAATTTAATTTTTTTTTTTTTTTTGTGAACCTGAAAATCACCAGAATCGTGACTGAATATGGAATTAGAGTCACGACAACTGTTGAAATATTATGATGCTGTAGCAAAAAGGTTTGTTCGTTTTGATTTTCAAATAAAGAAAAAGATCAGATGAAGAAATTATTCGATTTGGTACTACAATAATTACAGCAGATAAAGCGGGAGCTGTAAAATTAAATAAATTAGAAAGTAAGAAGATTTTATTATTATTAATAAACAAGGAAGTCAAATTTTAGAACAATTGTTATTATCATGTGCTACATATAATATTCAAGATTGGATACAAGTATGGTTATATTTAATATAAAAAAATATTAGTTTTGTATAAATGAATTGGAAAAAAATTTCAAAAATTCAAATCATTTTATAAGATTGAAAGCATTCACTTTTGAAGCTAATGGAGATGTACAGACTGCACAACAGATGTATATATCTTTATTAAAAGATCGACCATCAGATACTGTCAGAGATTCATAATTAATAATTTGATTCTTCTTATAGATAACAAGAAGACGATTAATTTCTTCAATGATACAATCAGTGAGTTTATTTATTATTTTATTATTTTTTTATTAGGATAATATTGCTGAGGCTATTGATTTACTTTTGAAGTAAATTACTCATAACTACTATATTTGCTTAGGCATCTTTCAGAATTCGCTTTAGATCAAATAGCATGGCAAGAACTTAGAGATTTATATTGTGAGGAGGGATTGTAAGTAGTTTTAATAATAAATTTATAATAGATATTCACAAGCAACTTTTTGTAGCGAAGAATTAATACTACAAGATCCTAAGAATATTAATTATTTAATTATTGCTGGAAATGTGTGTCAATCCTTCTTTACATAATTATTTATCAGCTACAAGCATCACAAGGTTTAACCCCAAAAGCAATAGATTATTATGTATTAGCACTCTCTGTTGATGAAAATTGCTTAAGCGCTCTATGGGGTATTATTATCATGGTAAATTAATTATTTTTTTAATTATATTTAGACGGGAGTCAAAGAAAAAAATTATGTCAAATTAAAAGATTTATGTATTTTAAGATTGCACGATTTATATCAAGCTCTACCGACAACAGCATTTTCAGTAGCATGTCTGGGGTTACTGGAAAGAAAAAGATCATAATATGATCGTACTTAAAAAAAGAAACAACTCTCACCTGTTCAATATAATAGGCACCAGGTCTATCTAATAAATATGACAGAAGCTTTCAAGGGTGTTGCCGAACGCAAGGACACTGATATTGACATTGAATTTATTGGCGATTCAGTTGAACCGACGGTACATATAACGCGGCAAAGTGATGAACGAATTCAATTAGAAAGGTCGGAAAAATCAGATTTACAGGAGATATTTAACAAAAAGGATCAAGCTATAACTTATGATAATTCTCCAGATTATAAAATAATAGCAGAGCCAGATGAAGTTATAATTGAACAAAGAGAACCGATTATGACTAAAACTAAAACTAAAGCTAATTGTGATTTCTGTATGACATTTTTTTCGTAAATTATAATTTCTAACAAATAAATTTTAAATTTTCAAATAAATTATATGAAATAAAATTAATTTTTGATAATGTCAAATATTTTACCAGGATTAGGACTTCCCTATGGTTTTGCGGCATTAAAAGAAAATGAAATCATTAAAGATGAATTAGCGGTATGATAATTTTAAAAAAATAATTTTCTCTAAAAGGATAGAGATGCTTCAACTTTAGCGAGTCGAATACCAGTATCTACAACATGTTTTAAGTAAACAATTAATTTTTTTTTTTGATTTTTGTTAGAAGTTTAAATTTACAACTTGAGTGGGATGAATATTATGGGGGTTGGAGAAAACGAAGAGCAAATTCTGTTATTCATCCGAATACAACAAGAAAATCAGGTTAATTAATATTATTCATTTTAAAAATAATACAGAGGGAGGATTTTTAAAATATTTATCTGAAGCGCTGAAGAAGGAAACTGAAGAATTACCAATTGAAATTTTACAGGAATTAGAAGAGGGATATAATGTGTCTAATTTGTCAACGAGGGTAATTATATTTTTTTTTTTTAAATTTTTAAGGAAACTGGAGGGGAATTCCACGGATTAAGGGTCGTTGTTAGATTACAAGAAGGGTTAATTATTTATGAGTCAAAAACACAGTGTATCTATTCTCACTTAGAGCGGCTTATGTAAGTCAACATTTATTATTTATTTTCTTAAAAGTGAGACAGATTCGACACCAGAAAGTTTACAACGTATAAAAACACCACAAATAGAAAGACAGGTAAGCTTTGTTTTTATTATAATTAAAAAGTTACAATTTCTGGAAAATCAACCCGTTCTGTGGATGCAATTTGCAAGTCGACGGAGAATATTAATACCGACTGCACAAAAATACGCCATATTAATATTTTCAAATATTCGTGATAGAGATCGACTGCAACTAGTCAATCATCTTGTACTTCATACTTCTTATGTTTCATTAAGAAAAAAATACGCTTCTAAGAATGGAGAAAGAGGGCCTCCTGCTGGTGCTCAAGTAATATAATGAACAATATATTTGTTGTTGATTTTGGGACATTTTCAATAAAAGCTGGTCATTCAAATAATGAGCAACCAATTGAGATTCCGAATATAATTGGTATTAAAAATGAGCATGTCAAATTTGGAAATGATGCTTCGAAATTCAAAGGAATTTTCTCATTTTATAGATCGATTATATCAAATAAAGTAAATAAATCATATTTTGAATTTATCTGGGACAACATATATAATGATATATTAAATTCATCAGATGATAATTTTTTATTGATTAATTTACCGTCTCAGTTATCAAATAGGGATAAAGAATATGTGAAGGAGTTACTTTTTGAGAAATATAAATTTATTAATATGCAACTCATATGTAATGGTCCACTACTTGGTTTATATTCATCAGGAAAAATAAGTGGTATAGCTATTGATATTGGTGAAGAAGGTATAAGATTTCAATCAATTTGGAACGGTTTTTTGATTAATTCAGATTCAAATAATCATTTACTTGGAGGTTCTTTATTGACAGAATTTATGAATAAATTAATTTGGTATGAAACTGGAGTTAGGTTTCGGAAAAATGAAATTGATTTTGCTAGAAAAATTAAAGAAGATGTATGCTATATTTCATTAGATACTGAGAATAATGATTTTAAGCAAAAAAATTCAATATATGAATTACCAGATGGGACATTGTTGAACTTGGGACATTCAAGAACAAAATGTCCTGAAGTATTATTTAATCCACAATTATTACAATTAGAATATTTAGGGATACACAATTACTTACAGAAAAATCTAGAAATGACTGATTCATTTATTCGAACTGATTTAAGAAAAAATATTATTTTAATGGGGGGTTGCGCAAATATCAAATTTCTCAAAGAAAGACTAGCTTATGAATTAAGTAAATTAACAGTTGCATCTTTGAATATGCCAATTATCATCGAAATTTTAAATAAACCAGATTTAGCTGCATGGCGTGGTGGTGTAATATTAGCACATCTAAGTTCAAATGAAAATTGGTTGAATAGAGAAGACTTTCTTAACAAAGGCTCATTTTTTTAAAACTAGTCATACATGATAACTTTTTAAAAAATTTACTATGCTTTACGCACTGTGTAATGTGCCGTTCAGTGGCGCATCTCATTGTACTTTCCAACATTAGATTATTTGAGCATCTTTGTCAAATATAAATAATAATGTAATTAATATGTTTGACACCCGACCATGAATGAAATGAGAAATTATCAAGATTTGTGGAACTTTATCGGATTGTCATGCAAACTTTTTAATTTTCCATTAATTCATATTAGCATGACATGTAAAATGTTATTTCGAAAATATAAAACCCAAATAAAATGATAATTTTCTGCAATTGTTTTTTGAATGCACACAGTTCATATTGTAGAGCTGCAATTTAATGTACGTAAGAATTGTGTATGTGTAGATTAAAGACACATTAAAAAATTTGATAAAAAAAATATAAATAATGTTTCTCATAAATCATTATTTGACTATGAGTAAGTTTATGATTTACGGCTGTAGATTTTTTTTAAAGTTATTTAAAATCAAGGGGGCATTAAATTTGATAAAGAATCGAAATATTAGAAAACTTAAATAAATTATTCTATAATATAATAAATCATAAAATTCTCTTATCGACAGATTATGTCAATTTTCATTTGCAAAAAAATAGTTAATTTAATTTTGCATGTCTTAATATTCAAATTAATTTGAACGCCACTTAATTTGTGGCTGAACGTGCACACTCCAAACTTCTATATCTACGCTTTGAAGCATTGAACAATGAATATCATTCGCTTAAGCATTTTGTTATCGGCTTTTATCGCTTCAGCATTTGCAGCAATTACCTGCCATCATCATGAGAATTGTGAGGATTGTGCTAAGGATACTAATTGCTCATTCTGTAAAATCAAAGGAGAGAGAGGTGTGAAACTTTAAGTCACTCACATTTACAGGATCATGTGTTCCTAACGCATTCGGTTGTGATTTATTCGGGGGCACAGCCGTTTTAGAAGCCGCCTGTACGGCAGAGAATACTGTACTCAATTGTGAACAATGTGTAGAAGCCGCTGAACCAGATGTACCACCCCCCGACGAAGCACCTCCACCTGACACACGATCTAGCAAAAAGAAACGTTTTTTGGACGAAGCTGAGAAGCACGTATATTGTGGAATTACATACAGTAAGAAGCCATCAATTTATCTCATTAAAATCAGAGGATGACAACTTTGATGTTTGTACGACAGCGGAGAAATGTGCTGAATTCGAACATGGTAAAAACACAGGAGCACCATACGATGACGCGTCCAATCCCATTTCTCGTACGCATTGCAACGATGCTGGATTGACTAGTAGAATCAGTCTACTCGTGGCCTTATTGTTGGTCGCTTCTGCATGGTTTTAGAGTAGTATAGTTTTTTTTGAGAAACAGACAATAACGTTATGCATGCAAACAACCTTGTACTCAACTAAGAACCACAGCTATATGAACGTTTCTACATATAGGTGAAGTGTGTTTCATTGCAAAATAATCAATAGCAAAAGTTTTGTGATGTTCTGACAAACTCAAACAGGACATTTGAAGATGAGCATTGAGGTGTACTATGTCAAGTTTTTTA
Source organism: Ichneumoninae sp. B BG-2022a (assembly GCA_030522725.1). Lineage (NCBI taxonomy): Eukaryota > Metazoa > Arthropoda > Insecta > Hymenoptera > Ichneumonidae > Ichneumoninae sp. B BG-2022a. The sequence goes on from JAPYZD010001641.1 coordinate 31,484, forward strand.
ATCCTGTCTTTGATTCTGTAAATAAAAATAACGATAAATAATAACTCAAAATATGCGTATCGTACTTGCATTTCATGCAATGGTCAGAAAGAAAAAGATTAGAGTTGTATAGTGAAATTTCAGCGTGGTAAAATTTGGTTCCGAACAAGCTGAAGTAAACTTAATGCCAGCATAATAATCAAGTTATACTGAAAAGTTGACTCCGCTTGTGTTTCAATTTCATCAAAGTATAAATAAAATAAGCTTCAACGACTTTGCATGATCAGATGTCAATTGTATGAAAAAAATTTAAAAAAAAATGACATCATGTAGAGAAACAAAATATTAGACAGAAATTTGACATATCATCAAATGATATAAATCAGTTTAAAAAAAAAACTACGAAAGTCCTTATACCTAGTTCATGGGACAGTCCAGCAGAAGTCACTCTTATGACTCTTTCCTTTGATACTTCACATGGTGGTCCCATACATGATGCTCAATTAGATTATTATGGGCGTTGTCTAGCAACAGCTTCTGCTGATCAGACCATTAGGCTTTGGGACGTATCATCTGAAAATCCAAAATTCACAACTGAATTGAAGCACCATGAGGGTCCTGTGTGGCAAGTATGTTGTTATAGAAACAAATTTTTTTTTTTTCTAGGTTTCTTGGGCTCATCCTAAATTCGGCTCACTTCTAGCAAGCTGTTCTTATGATCGAAGAATTTTGATTTGGCAAGAACAATCATCATCCAATTGGGTAACTATATTTATGTAAGTTTTTCAAATCTAAGTTTAATTCAAATAAGATCTGAAGATCACACCTCATCTGTAAACTCAATTGAATTTTCTCCATATGAACACGGTCTACATATTGCAGCTGTTTCTTCTGATGGTACAGCTTCCGTTTTAACTTACAATCAAGAATTGGGACACTGGTCAAGAAAAGTAAGTTAAAAGTTATTTAACAGTCAAAGGCTTTTTTTGCTCATCCAAATGGAGTTCTTGCTTTGGCATGGTGCCCATATGCACCGTTCATTACCACAAGCAGCAGTTCTGCTTTAGGAGGACATTCTACGAAAAGATTAGTAACTGGTGGTTGCGACCAACAGGTAAGACATAGACAATAATCAGGATTTTTTTTTGATACAAGGTTCGTGTATGGAGTCTATCCGATGGGACTGAAGAATGGGTTATGTCCCATCAGATGACAGATAAGCCACATACAGCCTGGGTTCGTGATGTTGCGTGGAGACCATGTACCGGATCAGGTCACGTAATTGCGTCTTGTTCTGATGATGGAAATGTCATTATATGGACAGTAAGAACGTCATTACTAATTCATTCAATATTAATTGAATTTAATAGTTATTATTATTGAGTCCTTTTAGGAAACAGATTCTCAAGCGTGGAAAAATAAACAAGTAATAGAGTTGGGTCAACCAGTTTGGAAAGTAACGAATTATTTATTTCTTTATTGATTTCAGATTTCTTGGTCTGTAACTGGAACAGTATTAGCAGCAACAACGGGTGGTACTGAAAATAAATTTTTCAAAGAAAATATTGATGGATTGTAAACCTTATATTTTAATTTTTCTTTTTTTTTTTAGGTGGGAGCCAGTATAACAAAAAAGGTTTTTTTTTTTTTTTCCTTGGAACTTATTAACAATAAAATTTGACAATCTAAATTTCCAATATTTATATTAAAAAATATTTAAAATCTTATTATTGAATTTCTGAATATATTTTTCTAATTTGAAGAGTTTATAAAATTTTTTTATTAAATAATAATAAACATTTTATTTTTATTTTGAAATTTGTTTTTCTAAGAATTTAATACGATATTGAAATGCAATGAACAAAGATGTAACGATTTTAATAATGTCTTTCCAGGATTCTGTCAAGAGTTAAGAATTTTTTATATTGAATCAAACCTGATATTGTAGTGTTAGATATATCTTTATATTTATTCAATCCAAATGTTAAATCTTCAATTAAATTTTGATTTAATTGACAATTGATCAAAGAATTGATTAATTCTTTGTTTGTAAACTCTTTAATTTCAAAAATTTTTAAAATTTGAGGTGACTTAAGAGCTTGATTAATAAGAATTCCTATACGACAATAATCATCTGATAGATATTTAGAAATTTCTCGTTCGAAATTATTTGAACTAATTTCTTCAATCAATTGAACTCCCGACATCATATAATTTTTAAGTCTATCATAAGACACTGGTATAATAGATATTTTTTTTCTTTTTAATGAAGAAATAAGCGGTAGACTGGGACTATAAATAACAAGATTATTCAGAAGTTTAATTTTTGATATTTTTTTTGCGGATTTTTTTAGACATTGTTGATTATCTTCTTTAAATAATTTTTTAAAAGTAGATAATTGATAAATTGCATTTTCTAATTCCAATCGTCGAGTTTTCATAATTTTTTTTGTACTTTCATGATGTTTATTAGCCTCTTTGATTAATTCAGAAATAGTTGTATTCTAAAGAAATTAAAAGAAAAAAATAAAGATTTACATGTTTTTCTAAATCCAATATTTTTATTTTTACAGCTGAAAAGTAATTTATTTTTAAATTTATTCTTACGTTCAATATCTTCAGATTTATTTTTTATTTCAAACTAAATTCAAATTATTTTAAATTATATTCTACCTCTGTTTCTACTAATTTATTTCGAGCCATATCAAGTTTTTTTTTAAATTCATTTGTTTTATATAAATTATCTTTTCGTTGTTTTTCGAGATTGTCATAACAAGCAATAACAGATAATGACTGAAATATGTAAAAATATTATTTTAAATTTACCTTTATTCTTTCATTTCGAATATAATTTTTAAGTCGTACAATCTAAATTTAAAAAAAAAAAAAAAAAAACTTACAACATTTTTTTTTTTATTTAATAAATTAATTAAATTTTTAATCTATAAAATTTTTTTTTTTTTTTTTTTTTTTTTTTTTTTTTTTTTTTTTTTTTTTTTTTTTTTTTTTTTTTTTTTTTTTTT
>JAPYZD010001642.1:0-44896 GCA_030522725.1 Ichneumoninae sp. B BG-2022a
TGCCGGGTAATTTGTTAACCAATAAATTTTTTGATAAATTTGTTAATAACATTTTGCAATTATTATTATGCAAAATTAATCTTCTCAGTACCTTTAGTAAAGCATTTTTTTCAGATTTTTACACCATCAAGAAGTACTTGCAATTTTCTCTTATTGTTGTCAGACTTGTGCGAAGTCAGCGCGCAGCGAGACTCCCTCCTTAAGGCATCACTGACTGCCTACTCCCTTCCGGTAACGCATCAACCGATAAAGTGAAACGTAAAAAAAGACGCAGTGGGATCGTCACCGATTTCCGAGTACAAATTCGCTTCGAAGAAACGGTGCGCTCTGACGACAGAAAATCCGTGGGCTCGGCCTCTGACTCTCGGCCTTATTCCTTTCTCTTTGCGCCATGATTATCTCCCGGCTTCTGTCTCGAAGGTCGTCCGGTTTCGAATACGGAACTCGTATTACGGCTCCCTGCAAACAGAACCGTCGTAGCCTTTTATCGTGGCTTCCCTCGTAGCGTTCCCTGTTCGTTATATCTTTTTCGCCATATACTTCCCTATCGCATATATGTTTCATGTGTGTATATGTGTGCGTGGCGTCTATTAACGAGGCTGATCTCGTCTCGCCTTGCTCAAAACTTCAAGACTCCGGTACGGACTTACTTACGATTTAAATGCTATGATGATATAAAAAAATATAACAAAAGTAAAAGTCAGTACAAAGTGTGCTGACCCGCGTTTTTATTAATTAAAAAAAAACTTCGAAGTAACTCCACGAATTAAGATCGGGGGAACTTCGAGTTCAGAGGTGAAAAGAAAAATTCCCAACCACAGTTATTTTTATTTTATATATTTTAATATTAACACTTAATTTTAACCTTTAATTTTATATATTTTATCTCCTATCACTGGGTTTGATTTGATGAGAAGATTGATTTTTTTTAGCGTTAACTATTTAGTATTTCTTCTCGCCTATCGCCTTTATACTTTATGGCTGGCTATAAGTGTACGTGTGCGTGTTTGTGTGTGGCGTTTATTAACAAGGCTGATCTCGTCTCGCCTTGCGCGAATCTTCAAGGCTCTGGTACGGACTTGCCTAACATTAAAATGCTACGGTAAAATAAAAAAAAACCATCTTAAAATTAAAAGTTTATACAAAGTGTGCCGCCCGGTGTTTTGATGTATGCAAAACAAAATCCTTGCTCATTGCATTCGATAGAAAATGAGTTTTTTGGCAGTTTCTCGTGGCTGCTCCCGTAACTGTTCGTTATTTCTTCTTCGTCATATACGGCCCGTATCGCATGTATACGTCATGTGCGTATGTGTGTGTGTGTCTGGCGTCTATTAACGAGGCTGATCTCGTCTCGCCTTACGCGAATCTCCGAGACTCTGGTACGGACTTGCCTACGATTAAAATGCCCCACGAGAGCGAAACAACGGCGAAGAAGAGGCTCCATTAATTTTGTCACGTACGCTCGATCCTGTACCGTTCCAATGTTATTTTATTGCGATTAACGACGAAACGTCTATCGTGTGAAATGAAAATTAATCTTTGAATGTTACTTCCAGATCGAGGCGGCTTTATTGTACTGCCCGACATTTCCAGGGACTCTAGGTTTTCCCACGCCGTTACCCGCCGTGCGTTTATAGCACGAACTGCGTTAGCGATTTGAAAGCCAGTGGAAAGACAAAAGTTGCAACGCAGAGATTCGCGGAGCGAGACGTTCGCCCGTATTCGAGAGACGTCCCACTTCGAGCGCTAATACTGACCCAAGACCCACTTAAAAGGCACTTATAGAAAAGCCCCGAGTAGAGCTATTAAAGAACTCCGCGGCGCACCGAGGCGCACTATAACGCTGCCTTACTTCCTTCTCTACAATGTTGCTGACTGCGGGAAAAACCATACTTCGGAAAAACCGAGTCTCCTGTCGATGATGAAACATCATTGTTTTGACCAGTAGTAAAATAAATAAAATAAATAACATAAATAAAATAAATAAAATAAAGCAAACTACTGTAGCACTACAGTAAAGCACACTGTAGCGCTACAGTACTAAAATTGCATACAATCATCACAGAGACGGTTACCACAAGTAATGTTCAGGCTTGCGTCCCTGATATCACAGACAGGTCGGAAAGTATATTACAGCCAATCGTCACCTACTCGTTCAGGTGGGAGGATCTAAGAATACAATATTAATAATAAGGATGAAGGACTTTCCTCAATGGCCCACTCTAAGTAATTGTAACGGAAAAAAAAGAATACCTATATTGCGAGGCAAAAAATGTCTACTACTACTACTATTACTACTATTAATAACAGTATAATATTAACATAAATTCACTGAGATATTAGATTATTAATTGCCGAAGCTTCAAAACTCAACTGAAGGCATTAAAAGTTGCTCGCCTAGCGCAGGATGGTTTAAGTCGTCCCGAGCTAAAAATAGATCCTTTATCATCCCGACGTCTGATAGCCCCGTTGTAAATTAAATTCTACTTACCGAATCCTCGTAAGATCTTTATCTCTGCGATATATATATATCTATTTTTTTCTCTCTTCATTGCAATGAGTGACGGATAATAAATTCGTCACCAGATCGTCGAGTTCGTCGTACATTTCAAGGTATTAAAAAAAAGAAAGATCAACGTCCTATTTTCTCGGGAAAACCGAAGAAGTCGTGGAACTCGCAGATTTGTCGCGAAGATAAAATCACGAATCCCGAGCGCTATGTGCGCGTGTTCTCTATCTATCTCTCTCTCTCTCTCTCCCTCCCTCACTCTATATCTCTTCCGCGCTCCGCGAGGCTCAACTTGGCAGACACGGATTGCCCTCGTTAAATTCTCTAACTAGAGCTACGAGGAAGTATTTCACGCGAAGACAGAGTTGCATCACTTTGAACGAGACAGGGAGAGTGTAACAGTGACGTCAAAAGATTCGAACCTCTATGCGCGCTAGAGAGAGGGAGAGAGAGAGAGAACGCGGGTTCGCTTCGTCTATACGGCGTTAATCCGGTGAATCCGTCCAAGATACAATGAGTCGCTCCACTATGGCTGTAACAATAATGATGCATGTGAAATTATTAATCTTTCCCGTGTTGTTCTCAACGGAGACTCGTGGCTGTTACATAAAGTCTAGCGAGAACTCCGCCCGGTCACCTTCTCGCGGAACAAACACAATACAAGACAGGGCGCTCCCGAAATCCGATGAAAGAGTCACCTGACATATCACATTTGATCGTCATCGAAATCTGCAAAATTGCGAGGAAAGGAAAAAAAAAATTATAGGATACTAAATGTCTTTGCGTATTTTATTTTGATTTTAATTATACGACTTATAATTTATAATTAATCTGTTTTTTTGTTCTCATAAGTCTAGCGAGAACTCAGCCCGGTCACCTTCTCCCGAATAAACACAATAAAAAAAGACGGGGCGCTCGCCAAAACCGATGAAAAAGTTACTTGACATTTCGCATTTGATCTTCACCGAAATCTTAGCAATTGAGTGAGATAAAAAAGATAAAAATTTATAGAACGTGAAACATTTTTGGTATTTTTTGGCGAGACCCTGTCCGATCACCTTCTCGCGAATAAACACAATAAAGACGAGACGCTCGTGAAATCCGATGAAAAAGTCACCTAACATTTCGCATTTGATCTTCACAAAAATCTTCGAAGTTATGGAGGAAAAAAAAGATAACGATTTATAGGACAAGAAATATCTTTGCGAATTTTGGTATTCTTTTTTATTATACCATAAAACTCAAAGTCTATTAATTTATCATAATATTTTCAAACAGGTTTCGAACAGTAATGGAATACGTCGAATATCTGGCGAAAACAACGCGTCGGGAAGAAAATTAATCTGCTTTCTTCAATATAGTAATTTGTTCGTTCGTGAAAGTTTCTTCTCGTCTCGCATTTTCTTTCGCCGGAGCCTTTTTACTGACACTTGCCGATTTCGCTGCGTTCGGCTGGCGTCGCTCAAGCTCTACGCTCAGTAACAAAATAAAATTATAAAACTTAATTGAAAGCGTAAAGTCTTGAATTTACGAATTTGTTTCCAAAAATTAAATTTATTAATTGAATTTAAGTGCCTGATTTCGTCGTTCCACTGAAATATTCATTCCGGACAGCTTCGCCTCTTGTCTCGCGTTTTCTTTCGCCAGTGTCCGTTTATTTACGCTTCAGTCGGCTGCTTTTGCGCTCTATACACAATTAGAAAACTGAATTATAAAACACATTTAAAATCATGAAATCTTGAATTTACGATTTTTTTTTCTGACGAATTAAATTTAATAATTTAATTGAATTTAATTCCCATTGAACTGAAGGACCAAGGTCGATGGATCGTTAGCAGACATTGTTACCATACGTTCATGTAATCAGCAAGACATTTGTAACATTCTCGAATGATCGAGAACCACTGTAACATCTTGCTAATAAATTACTTGTACTACTACTTTAATCCCCTGATTTCGTCGTTCCATTGAAAATGTCCGGAGGTTTCCAAGTTTTTCCTGACAGTGGCCAGCACGAATAAACTTAATCAGCCCACAAAAGAAACATAGAGGGTTCTCGAATTAGTTCAAGATAGAAAAAAAATTACTAAATCTGTTCACCAGCGAAAACAAGTGGCCGACGGCGCCTCGGAGAGATTTTATCAACGAACTTCCGTCGATCATTGACGATTGCGTGTTGCTCGCGACGATCGAATGATCGAGCTGTTAATTTCTAAATTTATCAACGTCCGCCTCGAGCAATATATCCTTGCGCGCGTCCGGCCTTATAAATAAAAAACCTCGGGACTTTCCATTGCCAAGGATTTCTTCAGTGTCGCAGAATACACTGTGACGTTGATTTCAGAATGAAAAAAAACTTGACGATATTTTCCTTTAAGGGCATTTTTTCCCCAATGGATCGAGAGATTGCAAATAAAAACGATTTCAGGCTCGGTTAGCAGCGAATCTATGGAAGAGAAGGTCGACACCATGACCTCTTGTAATCGCAGTGTTCTAGAAAATTTGAAGAGAAATAAACCATGAAGAAATCAAGAAGAAAATATTTTTTAAATGCTCTACTGCTCGACATTCTTCGGTATAAAAATATGTGAAAATGTTACTGTTTTACTAGGTATTATTTCTCGATAAATTATGTTCTCACGCTCGATCGCTTCCTCGACCGACTTATTTTATTATTTCAATTTCACGAGGAATCAAAATTAGGTCATGGGACGTACATATTGAATTTCTGCAAATCCATATCCGCTCGCGATCACGCGCGAGCACTCACATTAATTCAGATTCTCGGTATTCTCCCTTTCAAGGTTTTTCGATACCCGCGCATGGCGTACGACTCAGCATTTTTGGGCCGCTTCGCGGCAATCAGCTCCACCAAATTCAATTGGTGTACGTTCATCATCCAAGTGGCTCACAAATATAACGCTTCAAGTCGACGAGCTGTCTTTCATTACGCGGAACTCTTATATTATATCGAGACAATCTTCGATATTTTCAGAGTCCGATAATTATGCCATTTCAACCGAAAATCGACAATGTAGCAATATTTACTACATTGTCGACATTTTTTTTCTGTCAATAACTTTCACAACTGTAATCCAAAAATTCTGGAATAATTTGACGAAGCAAGAATGTTTACTTAACTTATTGTAAGTTAAGGTAAAATGCTAGCTCAATGATCAAAATTCCCCTGCAGTGGGAAAAGACAAGAGCTTCGTTAGGGTTTGGTTCGCTGATCCATTTTTTTTAGTTCGCTCAGGCCAATACAGACATTTAAATATACGCTTACGCGACAACGTTCTTATCAGCGTAGCTAGGCGAGCTTATCTTATCGGTGATCGACGTCCCTCGATCGTTGAATTCACACGCTTCGGTACACCCCCGTGCTATCGCCTTATCACATTATAGCTCTGGATCATTCGATCATTCTTAATTCGGCCCGATGCACTTGTTGTCGTCGGCGCTCGCAAAAAATGGTTGAATTTTTTGTTTTTCTTCTTTCGAACGAGTCACGTGAAATCCGCCGAACGCTTAATTTATCGTCCAACAAAGTGTTATAAAAAGCTTGAGGTGTTGAATGACGACGTCGGTGTGCTCGTTAAATTAGTCGTATTGTCGGAATTCGGAGATAAACGTCATCGTTTGATAAGAGGATAGCGCTATGGAATTATAGCGTTGCACTCCCACGGCCAAGACGGACCCCTTTTCGAACGGATCATCGACCAACCACGAAGCCTGGGCGTGAGGCCGATACACAAGCTCGATAAAAATTCAACGATACGATCGAAAGAGCTAATTGATTTTAGACGCGAAACGAACTTGTTCGTTCCCCTTCTTATTCTTCTTTTTTTTTCCACGATGTTCTATTTGCGACACCTGACGACGAACATTTTTTTCTTTTTTTTTTCGTGAGCTCAATCGTAAATAAGTCGTGATAACGGAGTCGCGTCACTCGACTAATTTACGGCCGAGCTGCTCTCGGCAACGCGTAACAACACTCGAGAATCTATATCTGTATTTTTACGCGAGCAAGGATCAAGTGGCATCGAATTTTGTGGAAAACAAAAAAATATAATGAAATTACGATAATTAAGTTAATACAAAGTACACTGACCGTCGTTTTGATGAATGCAAAAATAACAGATCGAAGTAACTCTGAGAATACAAATGGGGGAAACTACACTTTAAAAATAAATGGTGAATTTAATGTACTTAGTGGAAATTGAAATTTGCTTGCGTTACATACATTAATTGAACATTAATGTATATTTTTCGTAAAGTGAAAATATCAGATATTAAAATTACAAGCATTTGAAATTTCAAAAACAGTTTGTGTAAAAAAATCTTCCAGTACCGTTAATTAACTTTCAAACTAATTTTTTTTACAGTGTGCGAATTTAGTGTAGAAAAGAAAAATCCTCGCCCGATGCTATTGGAATCGATGGAAAATGGATTTTTCTTTTTTTTTAACGTTAATTAATGTAGGCAGACTAATCGCTCGTGTACTCAATTTAGGTCATTTATTGTACCATCGATGATAGAAAAAGAATTCGCTGCTATCTCCGATAGCGACTGGTGACTCAAACGGCGAATCGAATTTTCTCGTCACGGTGCTGCTACGCACAAGTGTTCATGTTTTCTTTTCTTTGCTTTTTTGCAATTTACATTATACACCGTGCGAATCTGTCGGTGTCTTTGGTACTTTTTTTTACGATTATAACGAGATAAATACGTGACGAGAATAACAATCCACCTCGTGGTATCAAGTTTTCACATATACATATATACATAGGACGCGTGAGCGTGACGATTTTTTTTTCAACGTATCGTAGAAGTGTTTTGTTTAGGCTTCCATTGCGACGGCTTCGCGGGCTTCCTTCTTAGCGACACCTGGCGGCAAACAACGATAGATCGAGTGTTAAAATTTGCTCGCTGTTTTATCATGAATTATTGGGGGTCTTTTTTCTCGATACCTTTTTCCTTTTGTTTCTCCCTCTCGACGAGGTCCTCCGGAACTTCGGGTAGCACGACGTCCTCCGGTACATCGGGAGCGGCTTCGGCGGCTTCTTGAGCCAGCAGCGCGTCCAATTCCGCTTCGGCTTCGGTCTCGTCCTCGTCGGTCAATGTTCCCATCAACAGATCGTCGAGTTCGTGCTGCTTCTCGATGCCCTCTCGCGTGTCGTCCATCACTCTCTCAATCTCGTCGATCGACAGTATATCGTGAAGCTTCTTCAGTGCCGTGTTGCCAATCTTGAGGCCATCGATTACCCTCGCCTCGACTTGGGCAAACTCGAGGTCGTGCACCATCCTCTCGAGGTTTTCCAGTTGCCCGTCGGTCTTTGACAATATCTGCTCCTGAAACTTTTTCTTTCGCAGGAGAAGCAGCGCTCGACTGGGAACAAACAACACAGTGTTATTACATTGAAAACTATCAAAAATATTTTAAGCAAAAAAAAACAAAGCTATTCATCTGTTCTATCGGTAGAAAACGTAGCCTGGCAACCAAGATCAAAAATACTCTAGCAAATATAAAACGGACAACGGTTTTCTTTTTAATTACCAAAATCAAATAGGCAATGTTGAAAAAGACAAAATAATTGAAATAAAAAAAATTCTTATGTTCGCAGTTTGAGATTTTTTTTGCGTGTTATGCAAACCATTATGAACAATCAATAGAATTTTTATACAATTTTTTTTTTTTTTAGCCAATCAAGCAAGACTAGTTTTTTGGAGTAAAATTGTTGAAACCTCCTGTAACATGAAGTGAAATGGAAAGCGAAAAAAATTAATTTTCAAAGTCGATTGTATCGTCTGTGACGTGAGGTCAGTTTGGTTCAAAACAAACGGAGTCGTACTCTTTCCTTCCATTCTGCAACAATTTCTTAGCGATATCGCGATCCCTCTCGATGTTTTGTTCGATCCTTCGTTGTTGCTGCTTGATCTTGTCCCTCGTTTGTTTCAATTGCTGCGAACAACGACAATCAAACGGCGAATGGTTAGAAACAAAAGACAAAGTTTCGTAAAGCTGAGGTTATGAGAATGTCATTGTAGCGTAAAACCAGAGCTTATTCACCAGAACCGCCTTGTCCTGCTCGGTGACGCGGCTCTGCGGTTTCTTTTTCGCGAAGAATATACCCATTTTCGTACTATTGTAATCTATCTCTATGATGAATCTAATTTTTTATTTCTTCACTACCGATAACAATTGTGTTTATTCTTATTCGAAATCATCTGACAGTCACCGAACGACAGAGCGTTCCGAGCGTTCCGGGAGTCAGTTTATTATGGACCCTGGGTAGGGACATTCACGACAGAGATTGTCAACATCGTTGAGTTGTTCTACGCCGATAGGTTGGTCATACTTCTTCTTACGGATAACCGGGTAACATACGGAGGCGCTTTCGATTTGCCCTTATAATGATGGTGCGCATGCGCGCAGTCGTTTTATGGTACGAATTCGTATAAAAAAACCAGGATAGTAAAAAATCATCAAAGTAAAGAAATAATTTTCACAAAAAAATGTTATCATTTTCATATTGTTTGTGTTTAATCGATGTTGTTTTCAATCTTTAACGGTGGGAATGGGAATTGTATTATATCGTTTCGTCCATTAAATCGCATCATGGCTTGGACCTATTGTCCGCATTACATTCCGTTTTCGTCAGCCGTTATTGAGATCATCGTGTACATTGGAGCACCTGTATGTTACCCGTCACAGACTCACATGGCTCACCTTAGCCTCTGAAATGAGTTACATTTGCGTACAGCCTGTCGGTGACAGAGTTTTCTCGTGTCGAGATATCGATCGCGTCGACCTTTGCTGTCTTCATTCGATACACAACGCGCGCGCGCGCGTTATCTCGGAAACTTTGGTGCGAAAAACGGTCAGAAAACAATAAATAATATAGTCCATCGAAATAGTGTATATTCGTCGATGGAGCGATGAAGAAAGAGCGAACGGCTGACAACAGCCGTCCATTTAAATTATAAGTATTTTCTTATTTCTTCTCCGATCGTTCATCTTTTAGCACAAAATATTATCCGCTGCTCAAGTCTTTCCTTTTTCGTCGCACTTTTGAGGTTACGGACACGACGCCGTTCGATAAATTATTATGAATGAAAATCGCAGCTTTCTTTACGATAAAGAATTTTTTATTTTTCCTTTACAGCCCACCAAATACTCAGTCTGACGGGAATTAATTTTCAGAGGAAAAGCATTATCGTAAGTGTTCTCGTGCGTTCCACGCTTGGTTAAGTGGTTTTTTTTTCTTTTTCTATTACTCCAATTTGCTCGCCAGTTTTGAAACTTCGATAATTCAACAGGGCTTTGTTGAGCTGACGATCGTGCCCCTGAGGGATAGTCTGAGGTTGATCAAACTCAATGCCAGACAGTGCAGGATTTACAGGGTGTGCCTGAACGACACTTTCGAGGCTCCTTTTCAATACTTTGATCCATTCTTGGACATCTGTCAGGGAGACGGCAAACAGTGAGTGACAAAACAAATCTTAAAATAAGTTACAGCAAACAGGATTTATAACTTCATTAATTAATTTGCTTAATTTGTTTCAGTAGTAGTAGTGAATTTATTGGCAATTAAAAAATTAATATACTTTTTCATTGAAATTAAAGTATTTCCAATATTTTTATTACACTGAACATTAACTGTTCATTACAATTATTCATTAAATTTCATACGATTTTTTTTTTCCAGTGATTATAATTAGTAGATAATACAATTATAATGTAATTATTATAATCAGTATGCATATAAATTTTTTTCCCAAATAGGAGATCGTTGGAATTCTTCTCTAATCTGCATCTAGCGGCGGCACAGAGAGTGGATCCTGACAATAACGCCGGCGAGCTTGTGATCCAAATACCGCCAGATGCAGCTCACTTGGTATCGGAGGGCAGAGGTCTCAGAGTGGGCATTGAGTTCTCTCTGGAGCAGCCTCAAGGCGGCGTACACTTTGTACTGCCCAATTGCGAGGGATCCCTCGCTGAGGTATTTTTTTGTGTCCATTCCATCCCAGTGCAAAACTCCCGATGAATTCTGCAAGAAAACTAATGTTCGATTCAACGATTCTCAGAGAGGAGCCCACATGTACACATACAGCTACGAAAATTCGTCGAGACTCTGGTTTCCCTGCGTCGATAGTTTCGCTGAGCCGTGCACATGGAAATTGGAATTTACCGTTGACGATTTCATGACCGCTGTTTCGTGCGGCGATCTGGTCGAAGTCGTCTACACGCCGGATATGAGGCGAAAAACTTTTCACTATGTTCTAAACATCCCCGCCTGCGCGCCCAACATCGCTCTCGCCGTTGGGTAATTTATAAATATTAAAATAAAAAATTAATATTATTATTTACAGAAAGTAAGTTTACACTTTTAATTATAATAATTGCTTTGGCGAAATTTATATTTTTCAGACCCTTCGAGATATTTGTCGATCCGTACATGCACGAAGTTACACACTTTTGTCTTCCCCAACTGTTGCCGTCACTCAAAGTTTCGGCAAAGTATATGCACGAGGCGTTTGAATTTTACGAGGAAACGCTGTCAAACAGATATCCGTACTCTTGCTACAAACAGGTGTTCGTTGATGAGATCGACGAGGACATCAACGCTTACGCTACCATGAGCATTCTCAAGTACGTTATAAATCCGTCCTCGTAATTTTTCCGATTTATTGAGGTAAACTTTGAACCTTATATCTATTTTTATACATATTTACTTCACACGGTGAGAAAACGTCAGTTTTACGTAAAAGTCATTAATTAGAAAGCTAAAAAATCGAGAAATTAAAAAGTTTTATTGCACTTGTATCGAAATGTATATTTATATTTATATTTCAGTACGAATCTTCTTCATTCCACCGCTATAATAGATCAGGTGTACATTACGAAGAAAGCCATGGCGCAAGCGATCGCCGAGCAATTTTTCGGTTGCTTCATATCTATGCAAAATTGGTCGGACACATGGCTGCCCAAAGGTATATCGACCTATCTTACTGGACTGTACGCGAAGAAGTGTTTCGGCAACAACGAGTACAGAGAATGGATACAATCGGTAACTTTTCTTCCGCTAATCGTATCGCATCTCGATGATTTTTTTTACGCCGAAAATTGCTAATCAAATGTTTTCTCAGGAGTTGCAAGCGGTCGTAAAGTACGAGGAGGAATTCGGTGGAATAATATTGGATCCGTCCCAGCCGCCCGCGCCGCTTCCCATCGCAGCGAACAGTCCAGCTCCCGCGCCCCGAGCTCCCGATCCTGGTTTCTATTTTCCGATTAAAAATTTGCACACGATGTCGCCGAAGTACATCCAAGTTCTTCGCAAGAAGGCTCATCTCGTTATACGAATGTTGGAGCACAGGATTGGCCAGGAACTTCTACTTCAGGTCTTCAACAAACAATTGTCCCTCGCCGCTAACGCCGCACAACAGAAAATCGATTCTGGACTGTGGTCGCATTTTTTGATAAGCACCAATGTATTCACGAAAGCTATATTCACCGTCACCGGCAAGGATATGGCTGTTTTCATCGATCAGTGGGTTAGGACCGGCGGACACGCGAAATTCAGTCTCAGTTTTGTTTTCAACAGAAAGAGGTGGGTTTGACAAAAACAGAAATGAAATTCCCTGCTGATCAAAAAAAGGAATATGAAATCGGCATTAAAAAAAAGAATATATTCTCACAAATGTTGTGCCCCTAAAATATTTGCAGAAACACTGTCGAATTGGAGATTCGTCAGGACACGACGCACTATCGTGGAATCCGAAAGTACGTCGGCCCGTTGCTGGTTAATATCCAAGAGTTGGACGGCACGTTCAAGCACACTCTGCAGATCGAGGGAACCGTCGCCAAGGCTGACATAACGTGTCACAGCAAGAGTCGGCGAAACAAGAAGAAGAAAATTCCATTGTGCACGGGCGAGGAAGTTGATATGGATCTGTCGGCGATGGAGTGAGTGACGAACGAATCGTTGATGTTTCGGCATGGAAAAGAAACTTTAATGAATTTTCATTTCTTTTTTTTTTACAGCGATTCTCCGGTACTCTGGATAAGACTCGACCCGGATATAACTTTGATGCGCGCCGTGCAGATCGAACAGCCGGACTATCAGTGGCAGTATCAATTACGGCACGAGCGAGACGTTACCGCGCAGCTCGAAGCTATAGTCGCACTGCAGAATCATCCGACTCCTGCGACGCGCCTGGCGTTGACCGACACGATCGAAAATGAACACTGTTACTACAAAGTTCGATTGCGAGCAGCTCATTGCTTGACAAAGGTCGGCTATCACATTCGAAAGCAACTTTTTTTCAAACTTATTTAAAAACTTAATGCATTTATTGATTACCTTAATTAATAAATCAATTGAGTAAGATAATTCACAAAATAATTAATTTCATAACGTGGATGAACTCTTGCAGGTGGCAAACGCGATGGTAGCAACCTGGGCCGGACCTCCAGCGATGCTCGCGATATTTCGCAAGCTCTACGGATCCGCGTCCTGCCGTCGAATAATAAAGCAGAATAATTTTACAAATTTTCAACACTACTTCCTGCAGAAGGTGAGCGTGCCACATCGTGCTATTTAAAATTTAACGTCAACCAGCAGCGACTGTCAGCATCGAAAGCAACATTCTTTTCGCTTCTGGCGCCGATTTTCATACAAAATATTGAACCAGGAGTCAAAAAAGTGAATGATTCGTGGTCAGCGAGAAATAAATACGTTGGATGCGTCGAGCGCAAAAAAAATGTTCCAAGTCCCCGCACCCATTTTGTCAAAAGTAACGATTTTCGGTATTTCCGTTTATGTAAAATTTAATGTTATTTTACCAAATGACTTTGAGTTGGACTATTGACGCGTGTTTTTGATTATAAAATTGCCAATTAACAGACGATTCCTGTGGCTATGGCAGGACTCCGAAACGCTCACGGCATATGTCCACCGGAAGTCCTCGCATTTCTCATGGATCTCTTCAAGTACAACGACAACAGCAAGAATCGTTACTCCGACAATTATTACAGAGCCGCGTTGATCGAGGCTCTCGGTGCAACGGTGACGCCTGTTATAAGCGTTCAACACGGGTAAACGCAATTAACTTTTATAATTCCAGACTTTTTGAAATCCATTAAATAATAAAAGTATCGCAATTTTTTTTTCGTCGCAGAACTTCAATCACAGCGGAATCGTTGTCGATAGACACGAAAGCTATACTGGAGGAGGTAACGAGAAACATAAATTTGGAGAAACTGCTGCCTTGCTACAAATACACGGTGAGCGTGGCATGTCTCAAAGTCATACGAACGTTGCAAAAGTTCGGACATCTACCGAGCAATCCACATCTGTTTCGGGCGTACGCTGCGTACGGACAATTCATAGGTGACTATCGTATTTTTTTGATCTATTAATAATGTGTGGTTTGCGAATTATCGAGTGTTGAGACATTTTTTTATTACTAAAAATCCCAGAGCGTTTTATTTTTCGAGTCGATATTTATAAACTTTCTGAACTATTGTTACTGCACCGTCCTTCCCCCGAAACTCGACGAGTCCCACGATCGGTTAATTTTATTATTTTAATGTCATTCGAATTAATATCACGCGATTTGCAGAAATATGATTAATATCATATTTCTGCAAATCGCTGCAAATGAGCCGAATCGCTATTGTTGTATTAGCCGAATTAACGAATACATTAATTTTCTTTTCACCGAATTCAGACATCAGGATGGCGGCTCTGGAGGCCCTCGTCGATTTCACGAAAGTCGACGGCAAGTGGGAAGACTTGGAGTTTCTGTTAGACATGGCAGAGAGCGATCCGCATCCGAGTGTGCGTCACAAGCTCGTAAGACTGATGGTGGAAAATCCACCGTTCGAAAGAGCACACAAGCATCGTTTAGACAAGCCAGAATTGGTCGATCGAATATGGACCCTTATAAAGTGAGAGTTTGATCACTGATTTTTTTTGTTCTTTAATCTTAAAAATTAACTAAAACATTGAAATATTTTTACAGTGGAATGTTATCGCACGACGCTAAATTGCGATGCGATTTAGTAGATTTTTATTACACTCTTTACGGTTCTAAGAGACCTCTGTGCTTGCCGATACCGGAGCTCGGATGTCTGACGGCGAAGCCACGAAAAGCCGGACCACAGGCGAGTCCGGAAAGAGAAGAAAATCCTCGCCCGGTAAAATAATTTTTTTTTCTAAAAAAATTTCAAATTCTCTGAGTCACTTTATAGTACGAAAAAAGTGTAATTTCCACAATTTTCGAATTTAGACCAAAGTACCACCGGTGAAGCCGGAGCCTCCGCACGAACCAGTCGATCCTCCAGCGCCTGGCAAGAGGAAAGCTTCCTCACCGATCAAAGAGCCCGTTGCCGGGCCCTCGAGTGCTCCGGATTACTGTCCCGAGCCGAAGCGTCAGAAAACAAATCACCCCGTAAGATTTTCACACTGCTAAAGATAAATGACATTAACTCTTCGCGTAAGAAGTCCTCACCTGATTTACCCTTTGCCAGACTGCAGCTTCGAAGTATTTTTTTTAATTATTATAACGTAAAATTTTGACAAAAAGTTGACATTTTTTTTCCGCAAAAAATCTTGAAAATGTCCGTATTGTCATCACGGAGAATATTCGCTTCGTGGGAGGAATATATCGAATAAGTTTATTTCATTGCATTACATTGTTTTTCAGGATGCTGGACGCGGAACACCCGGACCGCCGGGCGAAGGAAAAGTCAAGTCCGAGTATTACAGCGACAATTCAGCGTCGCTGCCCGGTCTCATGGGAACTCAGGGACCCGTGGGCTTCGAGCCTGGAATGTTCAAGAAAGAGGCCGACGACCACAAGCAAAAAGGCGACTCGGCAAACAAGGCAACTACAATTTTTTGTTTTTATCTCGTTAAGTTAATTTAAGTTAATTTTGATCTCGTTAAAACTCTCCGCTCGTTCGTTTTCAGGGCAAGAAGAAGAAAAAGGACAAGAAGAAACACAAGCACAAGCACAAACACAAGCACGAACACAAACACGGCAAGGACAAGGACAAGGACAAGAAAGAGAAGGATAAACAGCCAAAGGACAAGGAGAAGGACAAGGACAAAGATAAAGACAAGGATAAGGATAAAGATAAGGATAAGGATAAAGACAAATCGAAGGACAAAGATAATTCGGTTGTGAAAGTCAAGGAAGAAACTCTAAGCTCGCTCAGCTCGACACCGAGTCCCGACGCCACGAGCGCCACCAACGAGTTTCTGTTTCCTTGAATATTAAAAATTATATATAAAAAAAAAAGAAAATATCATACGTACCGGCAATCATGTACCGTCTCGCAACGGTACGTAATATTTTTTACCCTGAACGGAATATTTTTTCTTTCAACAAAAAATTTTAGTACGAAATGTTTGTAAATAAACGATGATAATTATACGTCGTTCCGAACGATAAATTATTATTATCTTTCTCGCACTCCATAGTGTTTCACATGCTCTTAAGAGCATGTGGAATACCGCGGTCGGTAACAAAAACTGTAATCAACTTTTCTTACGGATTCTGGCATGTACGGTCAAAAGAAAAGTCTCCACGAAATCTGAGATGATATCCGCTTCCGGTGAGACTTTTCTTGTGAGCGCACATACGAGAGAATCCGTGAGAAAAGTTGATAACAGTTTTTGATACGGACTGAACCCGGGACGGTCGGAGGGGGAGGCGTTTCATATGAACAAAAGAAAAAACTTCGACAGAGCTCTGTTTTATCGTGAAAGCCCGCGGCAGGAGGCGCTGCGGTGTAAAAAAACGACGATCGGTAAGTCAGCGGCGAATCGCCGAGGGGGACGCGCGCGCGACGCGGCGTGTGCCAGTTGTTGCGGCAATTTCGAAGGGAAACACACACGGCGCGACCATGAGCTTTTAAATATTTTGACAAACGGTTCGACGCTTTTTTTTTACCCTTCCCGTGTAACAAATGGCAGACAATCAGCAAAGCAGGTTCGAGAAATCCCTCGGTCTGTTGACGACCCGGTTCGTTACACTGCTGCAGAAAGCCAAGGACGGCGTTCTGGATCTTAAAGTGGTGAGTTGTTTCGTTGATATTCGACGACAAAAAAATCTCGTTACACTCGATAGGCGTCAGTTCGTCGGTGCGGCAGGGAGAAGGGGGAGAGAAGGATTAGGTTAAGTTCGTCGCTGCAGCGGCTTGCGGGAACTTCGAATAAATTTTCTCGATCTCGGCACATTTTAAGCCGCTCTGTGCGCGACAAATTTTTGGAAATTTTCGAAAATTACTTCGACATCTCGCAACATTACCTCGCCTAAGTGACGTTCGATCTTGGTTGGGAAAATATTTTTCTTTTTTTTGCACTCGCAGTTCGACGAGTGTAAACAGCGCCGGATTGAATTTCGATCAAGGACGGGCAGGCAGAAAATAATCTTATCCTTTTTTAAATTTTTTACATTTCTTTTTTTTTTCAGGCTGCCGACATTCTGGAGGTACGACAGAAGAGGCGCATATACGACATCACCAACGTCCTGGAAGGCATCGGACTCATTGAGAAGAAAAGCAAGAACAGCATACAGTGGAAGTGAGTCTGCGATTTGTTGGCGAGAGAGATTTTTTGTTTTGTTTTTGCTTTCCTTGTTTTGGACTAGTTTGTATTAAATTTTTTGGCTATACTTCTTCAGGGGTGCAGGGCCGGGGTGCAATTCTCAGGAACTGGGGGACAAGCTCGGCATACTGAAGGACGAGATAAGAAAGCTGGAGGAGCACGAACAGACGCTGGACACTCACATGCAATGGATAAAGCAGAGTATACGGAATATCGAAGCGGACTTGAAGAACAGACAGTTTGCTTATATCACTTATGAGGATGTCAAAGAAAGGTTCAGCGAAGAATTCGTGCTGGGCATTGAAGCTCCGGTCGACACGATTCTCAAAGTACCAAATATTGCAAAGGTAACGCTATTTTTTTTGGACGAGCGTTCTACATCTTTGAGGCAGTTGTGTGTTCGGCCCATAAAATTTTCTAATATCGACTGACACATGAGAATTACTCAATTTCAATATTTCCACAATGCACTTACTATTGGGCTTATTATTTGTTGTTTGATTGTTAAGGAACATTTCGACTGAGATTCGTGCAGGAAAAATTTTTGTCCCATATATTACATGCAGTTTTTTTTTACTCCGATCTTAAGAGCAAAGAAGTTTGCCGTAAACTTTTTAGTCAATACAATCGCGAGTCATATCTCGCGATTGTAACGTCGCACGATTTTTCGATCTTATACGATTTTTGATCGATTATTTGTCCCCGCAGCAAAGTACCGAAGAATCCGACGGAGAGATAAATTACGAGATGTGCCTGAAGAGCAGTTCGGGTGAGATAAAAGTATACATGGTGCAGCCGTGGCTCGCCGAAACTTACGAGAATAAGATACTGGAGATGAGACTCAAGTCCGAAGAGTCGCGAGGCGTAAAGAGGATCAAGACGGACGGCGAGGGGAAAGACGAGTCTAGACCAAAGAGAAAAAACGCGAGGTGAGTCGCGTAGTTTTTGTCTTTCATTTTTCGTGGATTAAACAAAAAACGCTTCTATCGCCTTGGAAACAGCGAAACTATGTTTCCGATCTGCACGAAGCGTACAGCCAATCGACGGTCTTGTATTGGGGGATGAACAAGCACGAGACAAGCTGGTCCACTTGGTACAGACCGAACAGTCTCCTTACTCTTCGAATTATTAATTATTAGTATTAATTTCGATTCGATTGCGGGAAAATTAAAAAATACAGTTGGAAATCTTATTATTATTTTTTAATCAACAGATCGCCGAAGGCCCCGAAAGTTGAACTTTCCGACGACGATGAAACGGACGATCCCGAATTGTTGGAAGCTAAAATCGTACTTAGCGACGTGAGCACGAGTAAGTTTGTCCTCACGTAAAACGAAATTTCGATGTTTTCTCAGCTGAATTATTGAAATTTTATTCCTTTTTTTCTCTCTGCAGATCTTATACAACCGGACGAGCATTTGCTCGACGAATTTTACTCGGACTGTAAGTATCAAATCTCTACCATGCATAAAAAAATGTGCGCTAATATTTTGTACGATCTTTTTTTTTGTAGTTTGCGGACCGTTGATAAGATTGAGTCCGCCGCCTGGCGAGAAGGATTATCTGTTCAACCTCGGGGAGAACGAGGGTATCTTCGATCTATTCGACATAACGGCCAAATAACCGAAGCTCAAAGGACACCGTCGCGAACCAGAGTTTTAAGTGACTCGTTGCGAGAAGTGAAACGGGAGACCCGTCGATCAAGTGTGATATCGTGCGAAACACGAGTGACGTCGCGGAGTTCGTTCTCGCGTCGATTAACGCGAAAGAGCTACGAAAAAAAGACGCCTCTTGTTTTCACATGAAAAAGCAATGAAGTCGTCGATTTCATTGCCGATCGAATCATGAAGCACGGCCTGGCCGGGCCCAGAGCCGCGAGCCACGTGCCATATGTGAAAAAAAACATAACAGCACATAAAATGCATTATCGATGATCAAAAAGAAAAAAATTAATGTCCAAAAAAAAGAAAGAAAAAACAAATCAAAGGGCGATATCGAGTACTGCGATTAACGCGTCAATCCATGAATTATCGATCCAATTAATGTCTAGCTTTTCCTCGAATTAAATGCAAATATATATTATATATATATATATATATACTTACATAGTATAAAAAAATTGTACATAGCACATCATTCGAGAGTCAGGAGTACCGAAGGATAAATGAATTGATGACGAAGCAACGCGATCGACGTCCGATGAGTAATTGGTGTTATTAATACTCGTGAAGTTTGCGCGTCCCCGAAGTTTGGCTTCCAGCACACAACGAACTTGTTTTTCTTCGTCCCCGCTTTTTCGGTACATACAATCCGCGGTGCTTCGTCGTCGCCGGCCAGAAACGACGAAACGGTGGGCGCAAATAGCACATTTCATAACGCATGCACGTAAAATCCCGCTATTCCTCTCTGCGAAGTGAGCGCAGAAAGGTACTTTATATCACTCGATGGGGAAATTGCGGTCTTGCGCACGTTTCGCGTGGGAAAAACCCCGTTTTCTTGTGAAATAAAATTTTGTACGATACTCGTGCGAAAGGCGTCTTCCTAACTCGTGTGATTGCAACACTCGTCTTCGGCTCGTGCTACAAAGTCACACTCGTCAGAAAAAGTTTTATCGCACTAGTATCGTAAATTACTATTTCTCACTGAGTGTAATAAATGGTCTTGCTGCGCACACTTCCCAAAAAAGATAAGCGAGATTTTTTCGTGAATGCATTAGAAAAAATTATATGAATGGCGTGGGTATAGAAAGGAAAGCGCTGAATGGTCTGAGATTTTCACACTAGTCAAGAATTCCCTTTCTGCGCCTTTTCCATACAAATCACTATAATGCTACAAGGAAGGGAAGAACGCGATTTTCATCGAATGTGAAGTTGCCCGAGAGCAGTGAGAGCAGAAATCGCACGAGGTGAAAATTCGCTCGCTCCTGCGTAGCATACGATTCTTTTTTCCGACTTCGTTAAAGCACCCACATTTCCTGCGTAGTAAAATTGTCATATTCGCCAATGACGATTACTCTCCTGGGAGAAATAGATCTTCCAGCGGAAGTAATGAGTCCGATTATTCCCCAGGGAGTAACAAAAAGCACTGCGCATGTGCATAGGTTAATAATGATCATTGGTCAATAATGAGCAATTTTCCACCCGTGTTGCCCGCAAGGAATTTAACAACATTCCTTAAAATAACTACTTTAGCGAACTCGGGAAAAAAATAATCATTGTTGCACAGATCTATCTCGTCTGCGCGAGCCTCAACGATGATACTCTTCGAACCAAGGCCAAGATAAGAATGGAACTCGTAAGAATTTCGCAACGGTTCGAGTCTAACGCGTGGTGTCCAACGGACACGACCCGCCTCTCTATATACCTTTCCTCGAGGCTTTCGCGGAAGTTTGCCAAAATACAATCGTCGACGTCGAGTTTCTTTCGTCATCGCCGAGCAGGACGAAGCCTTCGGATTCGAAACTCCCGCCATTCTCGTGACACGGCCAGTCAGCTGGTCGCGAAGCTTGCTACGAGAGATACGACAGACGAGCTCAACTATGCACGAGTTCGGCTACACATGCCCCCTCGATATGTACATCATAACGACGCGACCCTGAATGAGAAAAACCGCGGCAGCCAACTCACTACGGCAGTCGCGTGCGAACGGGACAGCATGACGATATTCGCTTCTGTCAAACGTCAAAGGCCCGCTACGATTACATCACTGTAAGATTTTTCATAAATGTTTCAGCACTCCGCTGACCCGGTGCCACGGTCTCTTCGTCGCGAAAAAATTACACGTAAGTATACGGAGCTGTCATCGCCGGAAAGATGACAAATTCAGTCACGATATCGAGACAATTTATAGGGAGTTGGAAGAGATAAAAAAAACAATAGACGTGTCGGGATGTTTTGTCGTCTGCTCGGGTCGACAATGCGTCCGTGAAGTTTCGGGCGACAGTAATGAACTCGGGGGAGGGGGGGGATAATGATAACGATTCATTAAAAATTATTTTTATTATTATTATTTTTTATCGCGATAGAAACGCGATAGAAAGATAAGAGCAATCTTTGTGAAATTTCGCCAGGTCACGCGAATTATCCGGTAGTGAGAAGTATTAAAGTTGTGCAATTCTTTTATTTCTGTGAGTTATTGCTGAAAACGTGACAAATTCGGTGTCGGTGTCGCGAAAATTTATTGAGAGTGATTCAGAGAGATGGAAGATAGAAAAAAAAATAAACATCTCGGGATTTTTTGTCGTCTGCTCGATCGACAAGGGGAGGGGGGAATATTATGACGAAAGATTAAAAATTAAGTGTTTAAAAAAAAATATATATTTTATTCTATTTTTAATTTTATAACTTTTTTTTGCAGCATCTGAAACGCAAAGATGAGGGTAATCTTTGTGAAGTTTCGTGAGGTCACGCACAAGTATCCGATAGTGAGGGGCATGGCTTCGTACTGCGTAATCTGGCCCTTCGGTAGTCTCCTGCAACAGAAGATTGCCGGCAAGAAGGAAGTGAGCTATGCGCAGGCATTCAGATTCAGCATCTACGGAGGATTCTTCGTGGCTCCGACGCTGTACGCGTGGCTCAGATGCGCTTCGTACTTCTGGCCAAAGAACAACATTAGGTCTGCAATTACCAAGGTAAAACGGCGTTGTGCACAATGAGTTTGAGTTTTAGGTTGCAAATCATTCGCAGGATGGGAGAAACCTACAAATCATTGTATAGGGTCAAAAATTAATTGACAATTATAACAGGATAACTTTTTTATTAACTGTTATAATAAGATAATATTTTTATCAACGATTATAATAATATAACATTTAACTAGCTACTTGGCGATGATGAGTTTAAATTAGGAAAACATAATTTTGTCTTATACATGACTTCATTTATTTGCAGGCCTTGGTAGAACAAGTTACATATGGACCAGCGGCGATGTGCTGTTTCTTTTTCGGCATAAATCTTCTAGAATTCAAGCCAATATCGGAGTGCGCCGAGGAAGTGAAACAAAAGTTCTGGCCCACCTACAAAGTGAGTATCGACCCTCGCTCGCTTGCTTTCTTTACATTTAATTTAATTTAAATAAGAATTAATAGATTATAAAGGCTACAAGTTGAAAAGAATTGCTGAACTCGAGTTATTTATAGCTCAGGACGACCTAGTTTGCTTGTTATTTGAAAACATTAAAATGTCTGTGAAGTTCAGGGCAGAATATTCAGTCACGAGTATTTCTATATATTTCTTTTTATTATTTTACTTCGATTTTGTCTTAGTACTATTATTATTTCCGTTTACCTGATCATAGAACCTCCGGTCAAAATGTACAATAATTTATTTCATTCTGTTCGTTCACTTAACTACATGATTCGATCATTTAATGGAAACCAGGTTATTGTAATGAAAAAAAAATGTCTTACCACAGATCGGAGTCTGCGTATGGCCGATTCTACAGACGATAAATTTCGTTCTAATACCCGAGCGCAACAGAGTAATATACGTCAGCGTGTGCAGTTTGATGTGGACGTCGTTCCTCGCTTACATGAAATCCCTCGAGTCTAAGCGGATGCAAGACTCGTCGAAAGTAAAGACCGAGACGTTACTCAATAACAGTGCGCAGACGTCGCAGAACACGGTAAAAACAAAGTCGACGACGATGGTCCAATGATCGGATAAAAAAAAAAATTGTACAATTTTACTAGCCAAATAAGTTACACACTATGTTACTTAAATCGTAAGTAGGATTGATATAATTCGGTATTAAAAATACCACTTGTTGTGTTATCCGTCATGCTTTAGGTATGATTGTTTTACGTACCATTCCTAGATGAACAAAATGAAATTTTGAATATAGTTCAAATTTCGAAGACGAAACGAAAAAGAACAAAAAAAAATTACGACTGGCGAGAGCGCACGACCTATATCAGCTTTCGTGTGGGCTGACAAATTTGAAAGTATTTTCCGACTTATTGTCATCATCTATACAAACTCTATACAACTATTTTTTACTGCATAGAGAGGGAGAGAAACGTATTGCAACAAAAGGCTCTTTCTCCGAGATCTCACCGTCTAGCTAATTGAAATTATACAGCGTGTTACGAAGTGTCGATATCTATCTATTGTTAGATAATTAATGGGTGTTTCATCTCGACAAAAAAAGTTATATATAATGCTGTATAGTATCGATCGACGATCGCTCTGTTACAGTTATTACACAGAAAAGCGATACGTGTTGTTGACAATAAATTAAATACAATCTATACTTTATTTATTTTTCGTACCCATCATGATTTTGTGAAATTGAGGAAAAAAAAGCGCGCGCGAAAATTTAAATTGCCGCATTGCCTCCTCGTGAAATTTAACTTGCAATGCTTCCAAGAGAAAGTATTATCTCTTAAAGAATAATGAAAAATCATTTTTAAATCCCCTCATATACTCTATGTTGTATATTTTTATCCACAGCTAACGATAGACACCCGCCGATTTTTCGCGCCATTTCGATAATCGACAATCGAAATTATACAGCGAGTTGAGAGTGGTCGATATCTATTTATTGTTAGATAATTAATTGGTGTTTTATCTCGACGAAAAAAGCTATATATAATGCTGTATAGTATCGATGGAGAATCGCCCTGTTAGTTATTAAACAGAAAATCGATACATGTTGACAATAAACTAAATACAATCTATACTTTACTTATTCCTGGTACCTGTTATGATTTTGTGGACTCCGTGTTAACGTAGATATTTTTCGGGATAATATATTCTTGGTAGCTGTAAATTTCGATGTACACTATTTTAACCACTGTCTGGAAAAGGAAAGATTTTGCGTATTAGACTCGGAAAGGACCTGAAATAATTCCATGTGGTATTTTATTGATCAAGAGATATTGAGATACAACAAGTAGTTAAGACAAGAATGCGCAAAGACCGCGAGGATACATTGACCTTCTCGATTGAAATCGGTGAACTGCCAATTCAATAATAAAAGTTATAGTAGAGCATACTATCCCAATCCCGAGTAACACAAATAAAAATATCAATTCATCGAATTGTATGACTTTGAAATCCTTATTGTTCTTGACCTCGTCATCAAATTCGAACTCAGACAATTCCCTTGGGTCGCATTTTGACTCCCACGTATCGAGCAGGTCAGCCTCCACCAATCTCGAGAGAATTATATTGAATCGTTGTTCGAGGGGCCAATCCCATCGAATCGCGAAACAATAATAATGCTTTAAAAATGGTTTGCCGCTCACGTGCATCTTCAAGTTACGCGCTTCGTCAATATTCGAACCATGTCCATAAGCTATACAAGCAGTCGATGAGTCGCGATTTGCCTCAGCAGCACAATGCAAGCCCCCGTAAAGCTCAAGCTGTACCCAACGGTCTTGAAGGTCTGGATAATCGACACCACGCTTATCCACAGCGCGAATGTAAATCTTCTTGTAATCTAAATCCACAAGATCCTGCAACGTACTTGGATTTCGAAGAGGGATTACTGTCGTCAGCAGGGACGCTAAATTACCCTGATAAATACCCTGTATTGTTACCACAAAAAATAATAGTCCTGTGAGATAGATTCTCGAAGCGTTATTATTGAGTAAATTTCTAAAACCTGTGTTGCAAGTGATGCGAGTAAGATTAAGTAGTGCTGGTAGTAGAGGCTGGCGTGTGAAAAACTTGAAGAACATCAGAGTGACCAAATAAACAAGACCCACGCCAATCCGTGAATGGAGATCGATGACATAAAGAATTTTCTCCAGTTGCGACTTATGGCCTCTGAAGTTAGATATAATAACGTATCCGTCCGTCCCGTGTGGATAAGTTGTTATTACAGTATTCCATGTAAGCAGCAACGATCCGAGGTATCTACGCAGATCTCCATGGATGCGACCATCAAAATCCCGATGACCCATATATTCCGGGGTTCCGTTTAGAGCACGGAAAGCAGTTTGCAAAATTATTTCGTTTGCATTCATAAACATAAGTGAGGATTTATGGTCCTTCCAGTTTAACTCATGGTCATTATATTTTCCTTCTATGCGGATCGCGTAGCCCGCCATATCCTTCGTCTTGTCGAAATCTAGGTCGACACATATGCTCTTATTTCCTTGATACTCCCGAAGAAACACATTGAAAGGATGGTCATTTACACCAGCGACGGACTGGATATATTCCCAGGAATTTGGCGCTTGATTCTTGTAAGGATTGTAACTCACAATCCCTGTACTTTGGTCGAAATAGCACACCACTTTTGCATGAAGTAAGTTATAAATCCAGGCTTGAAACAAGATAACTGTACTTGTGTTACATCTCGATGATCCATCGATTATAAAAAAAGAAGCCATATGGTTCCACCAAATAGTATTTTTTATGTTCTTGATGATGATTCCAAGGTGTTCCAGAGATTCGATTCTGATTATGAAGACTTGTAGCTTGTGTCGTAATTGTACGGGTACGCGAATCGGCTTATTCGTATCCTCAGTATCATCGATCAGAACAACGGGAATTAAGTGCTGGACCGACAGTGTTCTTAAAAAAGTAGCTGAAATATGTCCAGCAATGCCCACTGGATCTATCTGGTCGCCGTAGCAAGATTCCATGATGTTTGCCTGAAACCCATTAAATCGTTATCAATTTTCATTCTGTTTGTATGTACATAAGATCGTTTCCGTTTGTTAAAGGCTCAGCTTGTGAAATTTTCCTGGTACCGGATTAGATCGTTCGATACAAATAGAGATATCGAAAAATCGAATTTTGGAAAAAAGTATGCTATTTCTAGCCTCCTCTATGTTGGTACATGGCGAAAAATCTTACCAAGTTTTCGAACAGAATGGAAGTTACTTCGTCCGAACTCGCCGTTGCGTTGACAATATTAGCTCGGCGTTTCGTCGCCATGAGCACAACCGATAACACAAGGAGAACCGAAAATTTCTTTAATTGCATGGCTTTACTGTTATTACTGCTCAGAGAACACTTGCAGCGGCCTATCGAAGACTGAATTGAATCCTCGCGCAACGGATACGTGTCCTGTCGATATATAATATCACCCCCGCCTCATGCTATTTCGTGACTGCAATGTCACCAGATCCAATGTGTGATAAGCGCTTTGCCACCAATTACTTATTAATCGAATTCGATATTTTACTATATGCTCGACAGATTATAAAAAATATATGAGATGTATATTCGCAGTTGAGTGGCGAATATCTACCGTAGGTCTCAGTCGGCTGGTACGGTTTATAAGTGATATTTTCAAACCGGAAATGACGTTACAAAAAAGTTCTTAAAATATTTTCTGAATGTATCTTGAATGTTGCAGTTACAAAAAGTGTGAATTAAGGAATACGGCAAAAGGGTGAAAAGAACATGTGTCATATGTCTCAAATTTCCAATTTCATCTCGAATGTAGCTACCCTATCAGAAACTACCGAAGGATCGCGAATCATCGGTTTCGGACACTTTTCCGAGGGTTCCTAAGGGTGAACCGAGGTAAACCTAGAACATCGGTTTCGATCAGACGGAAGGTTCACCCAGAGTAAACCGACGATCGCAGCCGTGCATTCTCAATCGCATCGGTTTCAATGCGACCGATGATGAATAGAGGATGAACCGACGATCAAAAGGTAACATTTTTATCGTCGGTTTGCTCGTTGATTTCTGACAGGGTAACGACGAGAACGAATGGATTAAGTAACACCCGGATGAGGATTTGCCCCTTATGCGTATGAAAGGATATGATACAATATAAATGTACTAAACGTTTACATTGTGTGACAGGACTTGTACATGAAAGGGTGAAGGTGCACTGGTGCAGCACTACATTTTACATGAACCAATCGCGTGCATCGCGATAACACGACTTATAACTTCCGTCTGGAAAAATTGTTGCGTTCGACCTTGACACGCAACGATAGGTGCACCCGTAAAAAAAATCAATACTGACACGTGCAATCCATCAGCTATGCCTTTATTCATAATTTAGATTTGCGCGCGCAGTCTCAATGTACCTCGAATAAAAAAAAAAAATGTTGAGTTTTTTGTAATTTGTATAGAATTCCGTGATGTGAAACACTGTCGAAGACTTTTGCTATATCGAGGAATAACGTAGCTGATTTTTTATTTTGTAGTTTAGCTGTTTCTATGTTTGAGGTGACGATTATGAGAGCGTTTAGCATTGATTTACCGTTCCTGAACCCGAATTAACAGGCTGGGATTAGTTCGTCGATTGTTTGCTCAATTCTGTTCTTTACTATTCGTTCGTATATTTTTCCTATAGTGGGCAGGAGCGTAATAGCCCTATAGTTTCCAATTTATTTATGATCTTGGTTTTAGTAATGTTATGATTATTCCTGTTTTCCATGTGCTAGGGAAGTGTGCGTTCTTGAGGCAATAGTTAACTATTTCCAGTATGAATTGTAGGGCTCTGTGGCTTAGTTGTTTCACTATTTTTATTGGATATACTAGTATTAAATTCTATTTTACATTAAACAAGACTATGCAGACTACTATATGGTGTAGTAATAATGTACAATATAATATGATTTGCATTAGCATTAATAGATATACAGTTTACTGGGTTTGTTTGATCTTCGCTCGATTTATACGTCCGAGCGGCTCCGGAGTCATTAACTATTACACGATGAATGATTTCTTCGCCGGAGTAGCCGGCTATGCGATAATAATTATAATCGAACGAAGATATGTTAAAATTAAGTTATTATTGGGTTCAGGGAGAAAATCGTGGTATCCAAGAATGCACGCGTCTGTGTCGCGCCAGGCTACACTTTGGCGATAGGAGAGCCAGCAACGCGAGGCTGGCACCAAGAAGCGATACGCCGCACAGTGCACCGGCAGTTACGTCGTGGAGAGGTGTACCGGATCTTGGAGCTTTTGCCGCGATGAGCAACAACCCCGCGCAGCTGAGAGCCGACAAACCCGCGAGTCCCAATCCGGTCCAGGTTCTCCTAAGACTCCGGCACGCTCCCGCAAGGGCGCAACAGGCACCGCAACCAGCTGCACTGTCCAAGTAGTACCTGTAAAATCAAAGTCGATTTTTCTTTATTATACAAAAAAAAAAAAATTCGTTGGGTAATTTCAATTATTTTATGCAGTGGCGCGCTTACTTTCTACCCTGGCTCCAGGAAAGATACAGCGCCAAGCCGCAAGTTAGAATTCCGACGAGAAGAAGTAGCAGAGGAGCGTTTCGTCTTTCATTCTTTTCGATTCCGCTCGCTAGCGTCGTATTAGCTTCGCTGTTTGGAGGCGAAAGCGGAGGTACCTGTTGGAAAATGTATGAAGTCGTTGATTGGTTTAATCGAAAGCTCAATTTATTTGTCAATCTAAGGGCAAACCGGAAGTCCGGGTATAAAACTGATTGTAACACTTACGACAGCGGTTCGTGCGATAAAAGCGCTCTCCACGCTCTTCTCGTCCGACCCAACGACGACCTGATATCTCGGTGATCCGGTGACCATCGGTATAGACTCGGAGAGTCCATCCAGGTAAGCGTAACGAGGAGGCGGTTCGGTGGGCGAACCGACGATTCCGTACGACGATGAATTTCCTTGACCTCGCGAGGGGTATCGAAGCCGGCCGCAGTTGCTAGCCGGACACGTGGAGTCACGCGTGTCCCGGACACGCGACGACGTCGAATTGTCCAGATTTAGGGGAAGGCACCTCCGCGCCGAGGGCTCCTTGTTCGGCGTCGAAGTGTGGGGTCCACCGACCACGCTGTTCGGTGATAAATCTCCTCTGCGTGGGGTTGACGCCTGCACTAGCTGAATCTGATCCCGTCTGCCGTTCGGAGTGCCCGCCGTGGCGCGCGACGGACTCGAAATGAAACGACCTATTAACATCCGAAAAAGATAACGTTATCAATTTTTTTTTTTGCATTGCCCTAGCAAACGAAGCGACCGTGAACAGCGACCGAAGAAACGACCCTAAAAGCGACGGTTGTTATGTTCCAAAAACTAACCACATTAACGACCGCCGAAGCGACCGCTTTGACGACATTCTTTTGCCGCATTTCGGCAGTGAAGTCACTTCTTTGATTGTCGACCGAACAAACGACCGTAGAAGCAACCGTCCGTTTCGTGGACGGTTGCTATTACGTTCGTTTATTCGGTCGCCAATCAAACAAACGACTTCATTGCCGAAACACGGCAAAAAAATGTGTCGTCAGAGCGGTCGCTTCAGCGGTCATTAGTGTGGTCAATTTTTGGAACATAACAACCGTCGCTTTTAGGGTTGCTTCTTCGGTCGTTCAGTATGCCAGGGTGGAAGAAAACTACCGATTGCTTTCTAATAAAGAAGTATAAATCGAAATTGCAAGTACCTGACGGTGAACCCGTTGGAGTCATCGCACCTCGTTGACCGGCAGCGTTAATCATCTGCTGCCTTTTGCTCGGCGAAAGTGTCCTCTCTTCGGATCTCGAACG
Source organism: Ichneumoninae sp. B BG-2022a (assembly GCA_030522725.1). NCBI lineage: Eukaryota > Metazoa > Arthropoda > Insecta > Hymenoptera > Ichneumonidae > Ichneumoninae sp. B BG-2022a. The sequence continues at coordinate 29,558 of JAPYZD010001642.1, forward strand.
CGGCTTTCTCGGAGTTGTAAGGATTTCGTGAAGTTTTTGCGTGGCAACGTTGTTTTTCGGCGATACGCAGTTAATATCGTCCGGATGGATGACCTGCTGGTCTCGCATGTTACGGTCTGGCAATAGGGGAGGATCCAGGACTTCCTGAGTGGGAACCCTCGCGTAACGGCCTATTAAAGAAAATCGTCCGTAACCCATTAATTTTTTTCTGTTCAATCCAAGTAACGGATTTTTTTTTGTATCTCATACATACTGGACTTCCACCCTAATTCTCAATCAGAAGGTACTCAAAGGTATCAATCCTATTCAGAAAAATCAAAGATTTCATTCATTATGAACAAAACAAAAGATTTTCCAAATATTTGTTAAACCATTTTTTTTACCCATTTGTTAACAACTTTTCAGAGTTGTTGACTCTGGATCGATTCCCTTGAGTAATTTTTTTTCACTTTTTTCACATATTCCATTACAAGGGCTTTCCCATGAAAAATGTAGTTTCACGGAAAAATCCGTAAATTAAGATAAATGTCCCAGTGACCGAACACGTCCCAGTGGTCGCGCAAAGCATGCGTGCAAGAGATGCCAATCAGTTGTAATCCCCACATAGCACGGAAATATTTCTGAAATGCCTCCAGCACTTCATCTGTGGGATTCCAGTGAGCCCCTTCAAGAGTGCCAAAAACATGCAGCGTTACAACACATTAAATAGTCGAACTGTCTAACAATATATCCATGAACCATGGCATTTTTATTTTTCGTTCCTCCCAAACATAGTTCAATACACATCTGCTAATAATTGTTTGCAAAATATTTCTTCACCGTTTCAGAAATATTTCAGATGTATGAAAGATTAAGTATATTTTTGAAGATATTTTATAAATGTTTCGTTCGAATATTTTGAACAGACTACATCAAAATATGATTTCCATATATTTCAGAAATATTTCGGAGTATTTGAAAGATTAAAAATATTTTTGACATTCTTTCAAAATATTTCGTGCTATATGGGTTCATATACACGATAATGTGTTCATTTTTTTCCGGGTTGCGATTTCTCCTACCTCTCGTAGAATTCGACCTCTGGCACAGAACAAGCGGTGTCAGAGTGTTCCTTCCAGCAGCCGCCCAAGAATGGTCATTGCCAGATTGTTCCTCGTTACCGGAATTGACCGGCACGAGTGCGTATCGGGCCTCGCCGTGTCGTGAATTTTCTCGCCTCTGGTAAGCGAAAACCTCCGGTAAATTTTCATTCCGTTGCGTCTCCGGTCCACGGGCTCTCTGCTGAGCCTGAAGGTTACCCGCGGCATTGTCGACGAAAGTGTATCTGGACGATCCCGTTCGGCTGCTGCGCGACAGTTCGTCCGGCGTTCGGGCACGATTGTTCTCGCTGAGAACGATCTTCTCCTCCTCGATCTCATCGTCGTCGACGATGTACTCGTATCTCGAGCGAATGTCCCTGTCATGTATTATATTTCGACGTTCGCTTGGCTGTGAAGCGAAATTATCCTGCGACCTTATCGAGCCAGATCTTCTCTCGTCGAGGTAGCAATATCTGTCCGAAGTAGCGGTGCGGGGAAGGTTTATCTGCTCGGAACGAGGCGCAGGGGCGAAGGCTGCGTTCACGTGACCGGTATTGTAGAGCATACGGTTCTGCAGCGCCACCTGCTGCTGGTGCTGCTGTTGCTGCGCGTGAGGCAGCGGCGGCGGCGGTGGCGGTGACGGGGAGGGGGGCGGAAGGTCCTCCGCCGCTTGGAACTGCGGTGGTGGCGGCAACTCGTCGATCGCTCGATCCTCCCGAACGTACTCCGATTGTCTGCAGAACGACGGATTCGTGTAGCAGTGAGCCATCTTCACGATATCGTTTTTTTACACTTTTTTTTATGAGTGATTTACAGTTACAAGTTTTTTTTGTTCATGGACGCATCGCTGGTTTCACTGTGTCGATTCTACAGTGACTGATAAGTGTAAAGCATCGCTGGTTGCCTTATATCGATTTTACTATCATGCTAAGTGTAAAGCATCACCGCTTTCGCTATGCCGATTTTACAATGATGTTGAGTACAAAGTGTCACCGGTTTCGCTATCTCGATTTTACAATTATTTTAAATACAAAGTGTCACCGGTTTCGCTATCTCGATTTTACAATGATGTTAAGTACAAAGTGTCACCTGTTTCACTATCTCGATTTTACAACGATGTTAAGTATTAAGCATCACTGGTTTCGTTATGTCAATTTTACAATGCGTTTTAACTACAAAAATCACTGGTTTCGCTATGTCGATCTTACAACGATCTTAAGTACAAAAAATCACTGGTTTCGCTATGCCGATTTTACAACGATCTTAAGTACAAAAAATCACTAGTTTCGCTATGCCGATTTTACAACGTTCTTAAGTACAAGCCATCACTCGTTTCACTACGTCGATTTTGCAACAGTGTTAAAACAACAAAGTTCAGTTCGCTTCAGGTTGTTGTTATCGTATTGTTTTGTTTACGTCACTGATTATTAACGACGATGAGAAGGACGCTGGTAACGTATGAGGGTGCCGATTGCCAGGTCTCCAGGGCAAGGCTCACGACCGTTCTGAAGGGTGGCGATATCCGTTCGGCCGCTATCCTCTCCGCGTTTACTCTCGCGCACATTGTATCGAGAAATAAAAAAAGTAACTAAACGGTATAACAGTTCCGATTCTCGATTGAATTTTCTTGATTTCCCAAGAGCACCGAGAGTTCGTGTTCGAAACGCGCAGTATCGTATCTGGAAAGCGAATGCCTGCGCTCCCGGTCTGTACGGCAGATCGAAGCGGAAACGCGAGGGCCCTGTAGCGGCGAGCGAGGCAGATGCGCAACGCGCTCCTTCGTGCGGCTACGCGAGAGCGAGGGGTTGTCACGGGGTTGGGAGCTCGTAATACGGGCCCGGTGCGTGACTCTCTCCCGACTCTCCCCACCACCGTCTACGCTCGCCGCGCCGAGACTTTCCGGGGGGCCCCGAAGTACACACGGCAAAAAGTGCGATATCTTTGTCCAAACTTTACATCGCATCGAAGTTAACCAAAGTAACAAAATGTAGTTTCACGGAGCGAGAAATTATAATTAGGCAATCGAGTACTTAAAAGGAAAATAAGAATTGTTTTCTTAATTATTACATTGAAAGGAAAGTCGTACGGTTGCGAGAAAGTAAAGGCCGGCGATAGATCGAGTGGAACTTTCGTTGGGTCGAGCGTGAAGCCGATTTTGTGCGGCAGCTGCTGCGACCGTTGGGACGCGTGCCCCAAACGCGCGCGCATACAGCTGCCCTAATGGCGCCGACGCAGTGTATCGCGTGACTGAACACCAGAAAGGCGTACCGCGTGCATCCCTGTACTCTGAAAATACGTCCTTCTCGTTTTAGTCACGCGATAAATATCTATCTCCGTTTACTTCTTTCACTGCCGTCGTGGCTTTCAGTCGTACTTGCAGCGGTCGGTCGAGGGGCATTCGTATGTTCACCTACGATACGGCATACCGATAACCCGACGAAAATAGTAGGGCCGGAAGTATTTGGCCATCGGGAGGGGCGGGGAAATTTTCGTTCGATTAGTTTTGTACGTTGGGCATAAATTATACAATGGCATTATTTCACAAACTTAGATTTTTTATTTATCGTGTAAAGGAAAAAAGAACAGAATATAAACTTCTTCGTCATGCGATTGACCCTTTGGGGAAAGGCATGTTTCGAGAATCTTATCGGGGGTTATAGAGCTTTGGATCCTCGAAAGGGACAAAATATATGAAAATTTACTATCGGAAATTTCTATTTGTGAAGTTTTATCGGGAGGATAAACGATAGGGTAGGTACCTATGTTTTGACCTTGCCGAGGAGTCAAGGTCGAATGCAATTAAACCCCTTCAGTGGAAGGTACACTGTAAAAATAAATTGTAAATTTAATGTACCGGAACTTGAAATGTGCTTTCATTACTTACATTAATTAAATATTAATGTACTTTTTTGAAAAATTATAATACCATATATTAAAATTACAAAAATGTGTACTAAAAATAAAAATTGTCTGTAAAATTACAATAGGGGTGGGGGGAAGGGGGATGACCTGTAGGAAAATTTCCACCCGATAAATTTCGTGTGTTGGGCATAAATTGGACAAAGACATTATTTCACAAACGTAGCCTTTATTCATCGAGTAAAGAAAAAAAACAGGAAAATATCGACATCTTCATCACGCGATTAACCCTTTGGAGGGAAATGTGATTTTTTGGGAGACCTCTTCGGAGATTAAACACCTTTGGATCCTCGGCAAGGACAAAGTATATGGAAATTTACCAGTGGAAATGTTTATTTGTGAATTTTCATCTCCAAGATAAATGGCAGGGTACGTCCCTATAATTGACCTTGCCTAGGAGTCAAGCTCGAGTGCAATTAACCATTCAGTGAAAGGTTACATGAATTCCGTTAATCGGGGTGAGCTGGACGAATTTTTTTTTTGGGTCTTCTTTTCTATACATTAAATGGTTAATCCACGTGGAAACAGCGGAAATGACAATAGAGCAGTGATAGGTGTCCGAGGGGAAAAATATTTTGCTGGTTCGGTTGGGCGTTAGATAAGATAAGTGGGCGATTAGAGTACACGGTATTGTCCTTGGTCCATCGATGGGAGGGTAGAGTTTTTTTTACAATCCTGCTACCACTTATTACGTAATTCTTAACTGTTAATTTTTTTTATTCTCGGAGCAGGTACCCGTATCCTTACGTATTATCGTCATTCCTCCAACAATCTCGCAATAAACAGCAACATACCGATAGATATTATTATTAAAATACGCGGCGCTAAAACACGCCGCGGAGACTTCGGAGACTCTCTTGGCAAGATTCAACCAGACACACGCAATTTTATTTTCCTCACACACGCAGACGCACGCACATATACTCTTTGTACATAAATACGGTTGCAAAGAGGCGGGACATAAACTCGCTCTCGTTTCTTATTTGTTCGCGGCCACGCGACCGTTGGCGTACCTACAAAATAGACGAAATCGAAAGGTCGGTAACAGAATCTGTAATTGATTTTTTTTTTTCACGGGTGCCAACTATTTTCCGCTCGAAGAAAAATTCTTACATCCGACGCATATCAATTCATTTCTAAGATAAGAATTTGTTTTTGTCCGAACGAAGTCAGCATCGCTGGGAAAAAGAAATTTAATTACAGTTTTTATTACCGACCGAGGAGTTTCACGTACTCTTGAGCCTCCGCAACCGCCAGAACAGCCCGACAAAGGGATATTTCATAATCGATCGAAAAATCCAGTGGGCTACAAACTTTGGACCTCGTCGTCTACCTCTCACGCCCGATACGTGCGAATTCATCGTCTTCACATAGCGTCTTCGCGAGTAGCACCGAGCGACCGAGAGGGAAAACAAAATTTGTTGATTATTTTTTTTCCTTCCGGTCACATTAATAAATTTACCACAGCAATTATCTCGCGTCTCGCGAGTCGTGCACCCTGCGTCGCTAAAATTATACATTGACCGGGCAGACGCCCTCGCCCGACTGGGACCTGGTCTGATCGGGCGGCCATGTGGTCTCTCGAATGGCGCTTACTCCGGGTTCGTTCGGGCAGCGTTGCGCGGCGCTCGACGAATGGGAAACCGGCGACGGCGGTAACGAAGTTGCCGGCGGCGACGGCGAGGGCGCCAGCGTCGTCGAGCTCGAGGCACCGTCCACTGTACAGTGTTCGGCGACCCTCTGACAATCGTTGTGATAGTCGCCGACGTTTGTCCTGTCGATGTCGTCGAGCTGATCCTTAGAGCTGTTCCGGTACGCCAGAGAGGCGAGCGACGGAAGCGGAATCTCCAGAACGTGTTCGCCGCTCTTCGGGTTGTAATACGTGTAGCGCGTCTGCTGGGCTATGACTTCGTACTGGGCGTCCGGTGCGAGGTAGGGTCCTCTCGTCGACGCGTTTCTGCCCACTTCCTCGACACCGACCGGGTTGTTGAGGGCCGTGTAGTTGTCGGTCAGCGAGACGACCGAACTCTCGGAATTGAGCGCCGGCAGAGGGAGCGGCAGTCGCGAGCGCTTCGACGGTTGGCGCTGCTTTCCCAGGCGACTTGGCGTTGGATACTCCAGCAGGCTCTCCCCTGGATCTGGTCCTGACGGAATAAAGATTGCACTATTTTATTTATTTATTACTACTATTATTACTATTAATTATAGAGAGAAAGTATAAACTTATTTGATCTGATTAAAAAAAATGTATCTGATATCACGTGAACATGTGAGAGTCGAGTAAGTTTTTAAACTGGTTGCTTGTTTCAGCATCAATAATCAATGGTAACGCATTCCATATGCGTCAACGGTAGATTTTTAGGGAACAACCCAAATCCAACCCAAAGTTTAATGGCTGGTTTGTCCGCTAGGACGATTTCGAAGAAGAATTACGATTTCAAAATCGTTCTTCTTGCACCTCTAAAGGTATCGAGACTTACCAGGCTGCTGTTCCTTTTCCAGGGCCAGGTCGTAAAAACTGCTCTCGGGTCCGCAGCAGGAGGACACATCGCCGAAGTACAACTCGCTCTCGGACTGCTTCGACAGACCGGTTCCAGACTCCTGCTGGAATCCGCTGTTCTCCACGCCCTTCAAACTCTTCCGCAACCGTCTGCCCTTGACGGTATCGTCGTCCTGCTGGTGCTGGGGGTGATGATGATGTGGATGATGCTGGTGAAGGTTTCCCATTTCCATGTCCGGATCCACGGAGAGTACTTCCTCGGCGTTCTCGTAATTGTCGGAGGGTCTCTTCGGAGTTCCTCGCTGTCTGTACTCTGCGGATTGTGGGATAAAAAATCATTAAATAATTTACCCATTGACACTTGACGGTGATGATTCATGGGTGATCGGATAATGGATCTTACCTTCGCAGCTGCCGGTTTCGAAATTATCGATGGTCCTCTTGTTGCCGATCCGGTTGGTGGAGACATTAACTGGAGTGGAAGTCGGCGCGGTGGGCGGAGGAGGACGAACCGAGGTCGGAGGTCGTCGGTCGTCGGTCAACTGGGGTCGTCTCGCTGGACTGTTGGGATCGCTGTACGGCGGCGGAGGATCCCACAGAGCCGGGAGCGGACCATTTTCCAGGAGGCTGTAGGAAGCCACCGAGGATGTACAAGCAGCGTACGGAGCGTTGCTCGAGCCGTTCATCAGGCTGTACGGGGCCGCTCCGGTTTGCGAATCGTCGGTGAGAACGCTGTAAGGTCCCGGTGTGTTGTCACCGGCGTCGGCGCTGCTGCCGCTGCTTCTCATCACAACCGCCCCACGAGACTGCGTGTGAAAACCGTAATTCGAGTCCGGCGTCGGCGCTGGACCACGCGAACGCGACCACGGCAGTCGCCACCTTCTGCTGTGATTACAAAAAATTAAGTTAGGTAAACGGCCCAGTTTATTCATAACTTACAGAAGTATTTCTATTAGTGTTAGTGTAAATTTATAATTTATACTAATAGTAAATACTCTTTTCGTTTAACATAAAAAGAAAAAACATTGACGGTATGTTGAAGAGCGGATTTTACTCTTGATTATTGCCACAATACGTATATTTTTTATAAAAATGTTCATTCAACAATTGTAACGAAATAATCCAGACAATCCGAATGAAAATTCAGTCACTTGTTGCGTCGCGGTTAATACAAATTGAAGTTAATGTTTTCCGATTATTTTGAGCCGTAAAATGATTGAAAAATTATTTTATCTGTATCATGGCGACATAAAGTCAGACATAATTAAAATAAAAATAAAGTAGATTTAAAAAGAGGAAAAGAATGAAGCAAAATACCTGAACGGTGCCAAATCGGGATTGGGCGTGTACAAGTTACCGGGAGTCCGTGCCCACCAAGGGCTAGCACCTCCGCAATCGTTGCAGCAGCCGCAAGAGCCTCCGGCCGTTCCCGCCGCGGCTCCGCTTCCACCTTGCCCGTACAAAGACCTGCACCTACGACGAACAATAAGAAACGTCTCAGTGGTAAACGTTTCATTCGTACGAAAGGTCCTTTTGAAAAAAAAATAAAAAATTAGGGTTTCCTTACCTGAGTTGCAATTGTTCCCAGTACATCTTTTTCTTCTCGTGGCTGAGCAACTGGTAGAGGAGCATGCAGGAGAAAATACAGGCAAGAATCCCAGCCACGGATACGCCGAACAGAGCTCTCAGACAATCGTACAGAGCGCCGTGGACCACTTCGCAGTGCGGAGTTCCCTCGAACAGAACACCCGGGTCTGTGGGTTTGCCTTGATGAACTCCGTAACACGTGCAGGATCTAAATTCGACATAGAACTGTGAGTTAAAAAAAATATCAAATGAAAAATATCGAATGAGAAGAAAAAAAAAATTTACTTCGCTATTTCGGTGTAGATGCACTCTCGCAAGCCTTGGAGTCTCGACATGTGCACGACGGTCGTCGTAACGGTAACTAGAACGCACACGAGAGCGCACACGACTCCGATAGAACCGCACATCTTCATCTGAGAAAATTCCAAAGAGTTTACGTTTAAAAAAAATCAAATCCATCGATGCATCCATTGATCGATCGATTGGTTGCCAATTTATTGACGAATTGCTCCTTTTACGGAAAAAAACAATACAGTACATTTAAAAATGTATGCAACTTAGTATGTTATCATATGCATGCTCTTTTGTCTTCTGGTCATATATGAAATTAAATTAATAATATTACAACAATATTATAACATTAAATAATAAGTTATAATAAAAACGCCCGGAAAAGCTTACCAAAAAACCGTAACGGTGCTTTCTTCTTGCCAGAAGAATGGTAAAGAGACCCATCAGGATCAACTGAAAATAATGTTCAAATTATTGATACTATTTACTTTTTCCTCTTCCAAAAATGTTTATCTTTAATTATTATTGATGTAAGATTTTTAAATTTACCATAGTTCCAGGTATGTAAGAGGGCACAGTCTCGAAGAGAGCCAGACTCGCCGTGTGAGCGGAAAGTACCGCGTGAACGGCCAGGAAGAGACTTCCGACAGCGGCGCTGAGTCCCCCACACAGGCAGCAGAGCACTACGTACTTTTTGCAGCAACCCGCATCCTCACCATTGTTTGGACCTGTGAAAGGTACATATTATTCATTAATTTTTTCTGTTCATTATACTCACATAATAATAATAGTAATAATCACAGTTATGATAATTATTTTGTTTATTAGTATTATAATAGTCTTATATAATGTAGTCTCTAACTGGACCATTCTGATCACACTTGATTTTGAGAGTCAATTATTTTCCAAGCTGCCAAAGGACAATGTCCTTAATTCATCCGCTTAATTCATGCACTAGCTGCATTGATGATAAATACCAGAGAAAAATAAAATGCGTTCTCTGTAACGTCACTTCCGGTTTAAACATTTCACTTTTAAGCAAGAAGTACCGTCACAGAAACATTTGAATTTTTGTTGTTGTTGTGACGTCAACATTACAAATAAATTCTTAAAAATTTATCTCGCATGCGGCCAGTGATATTAAAATAATAATGTATACAATAATAAACTATACCAAAAAACATATTCATATACATCGAAAAACTGAAGTGTGAACTGTGCAAGACAAAAAAGCATTAGGAACTTAATTTTGATCTCATACTGTTGTGTTATTATATTATCTGAATTATTTTATGTAAAAGGGCTCTTCCCGTAAATAAATAAATAAATAAATAAATAAATAAAATAATAATAATAATAATAATAATAACAATAATAATAATAAATCATAGAACGTAATAAAAATTTTACGTCCGTTATAAGCTTATCTGCCTTTTCCCCTACATATAAGCGGCGCCGAGATCTTTCTAACGAGAAGGACGAATTGATTTGCCACTCGTGAAGGAGTTATCGAAGAATGGATCTAACAATAGCCGAAGAGGGTAAGGGGGTAGGGGGGGGGGGTAGATTCTCCGATGATCATCGTACCGTAAGGATGCGAAGTCGGGCAACGATAGGCGGCAAGGTGCGCGTGGTTAACCTGATGGGTCAAGTGTGAGTGCGCGTGTGGTCCCGCGTTGGCAAACGGGTAACCGGGGCTCTCGCCGCCGACGTTGACGGCGGCGACGTCGCCACCGAATTGACAGCGGACGATCTGCAGCACCGGATATCCGTCCATCTTGTCGTTGTGCCTCGTCGTATATTTTTTTCTCCTCTCTCCGTACTTTCTTCGTTCGGGTCTTCAGCCGGAACGAAAGCTTCGCGAAAGATGTCTTCTCTTCATCCCTCGCGGCGGAATCCGCGCTTTTCCGGTTTCTTCATTTTTGTTTCCATGCTTGCAGGGACGAGGACGATTTCTTCTCCGGTCGAACTCGACGCGGTCGTTTCCGGAGTCGCGAACCGAGGAAGCGACGCACTCATGAGCGTCCACCCTGGCTGGTCCTCACGCGGAGGCGGGCAAAAACGCACATCGGATGTTTCTTCGCGTCGACACGTTGCCGAGGACGGCGTTGAGAAGAGAACATTGACAAGGTTCGGCGCTCACGCGAAGCCCGCCGGGCATCGATGTTCGCACGCTCAGCGAGCACTGGACCGAGCTTCGTTGCGGAAAACGTTTTACTGGGTACGCGTAGAGGCGAGGACCTGCGCTGTCGATGATATTGAAATCGCGAGAAGAACGTTACGCGTGCACGTTTCGTTGGATTGATCGATGCCATCGGGCGAGGAGGACGCGAGGGGTGGCGAGGGGTGGCGAAATTCGATGGGGTGCGCTCTCGAGGGTGGAAAGACGATGGAGGAACGGGCCTGATGAAGAGTGGCAAACAAAGCAAGGAGGAGGATTTAAGGGAGGAGTAAATTTTCCATGCCAGGCTCCTCGGGATTGCTTTCCTTCTTCGGGGGTGAAGCGGGGTAGACGCGCAGTTTGCATCTTTATGGGCCTTGAAATTTTTTTTTTTCTTTATTTTTTGGCAATTTTGTCGAGAGGCTGCCAATGACTGGCTGCGAAGGGGCAATGACTGTAGCCTTGGTGCTCGTAAGGGTCGATACAAGGACGCGATCGGAGCGACGCTGCATGCGGCGGTGGGTTGGATAAGTTTTTGCAGGGGTGGTTGTTGGGTATCGAGGGTGAAAAGTATTATCGATGCGAAACTGATCGACCGACAGCGGGTCGAGGAGCCTTTGAGACGCTGGAAAGGTAGGGTTGACTCTCGGGGGCTCGAGGGTGATGTGGAAATAGCGCTGGCGTCGATAAGAAGAAATGGAAGGGTGTTACATGTGTATATATTAAGGCGTTTAAAAAAAAGTCCTTTTTTTATTTTTCTACCACCGGTTTACAGAATAGATTTCGATCTCAAATTGAAACCCCCAAAAGGCGTTGCCAAGCAAAAAATCCTAAGAGGTGCCGCTTAGATGTTTGTACCCAAGAAATGCGGCAGCTTTCGAATTTAATTGTCAGCGACCGGATTTTGGATCGCTGGATTTTTTATCGATCAAAATATATAGTTCTACGGGGTGGGAGCTTAACTTTTTGTCATTTGTTTACCGTCTTTCGAGAGGTTCAATTTGAGATCTAAATCTATACTTTAAAAAGGTGGGAGGAAAATAAAAAAATGATCTATGTGACATTGATCTATGTGCAAATTGGGGTGGCCCATATTCGCCCCTTTTACCGTAGGGTAGGTGCAGCGTTTCCGAGACGCGCGTACGACACGCCGGGGCAAGAGGGAACCAATTCGGAGCGCGAAACTAACGCTGTCAGTGGTTTCTGCTTGGCCAGCGGAAACCGCTCGACATCGGATTTAATTTGTCCGACCGGGATTGGCGGAGATGTAAGAAATCGGCTGGCAATAAATTATCGACCCCTGAGCTTTATCGAGACGATAGAAAAATACCATCTGAAAGTATTTTTTTTAAATATAATTTCTCAAGGAAATCCTGGTTCAAATTAGCACGGAAATGTGATGTAAATTTTAAAAAGCTTAAGATTAATTAATTCTTGGGCTCGGAAAAGGAAAATCTTCGCTCGGGTTTACTTACCGAGATCGTAGGCGGCGATTGCATTCTGTTCGTATCGTCTGCTCGGTCTGGGGGGCGGCCGGGGTGGCAGCGCCGGGGGCTGATGAGTTCCCAGACTAGGCTCTATCATTTCCCCGGAATCGTCTTCCGGTCCGGCACCCCCGTGTTTGTTTCTACCGACTAGCTGATCGTTCTGCTGTCTCTGGAGGTCCTGCTGCTGGCCGATGTGCTGATGGGGATGGTGATAGTGGTGATGACGATAGTGCTGTTGCTGCTGCTGCTGGGACTGGGAGCGTGGCTGCTGCTGCTGCTGTTGCATCGACTTGTGACGATGCTGGTGATGATGGTGCGTGTGAATCTGCTCGCGCTGCTGAATGCTCGGCAGCCGCTGCTGGTGCTGATGCTGATGCTGCTGGATGTGATGGCACTGGCACTTGCCCTTCTCTAACGTATTGCTCGCCGATACCTTAAAAATGAAAACGTTATTAATTTATTAATTTATTAATTTATTAATTTATTAATTTATTAATTTATTAATTTATTAATTTATTAATTTATTAATTTATTAATTTATCCACTCGTATTTTTATATGTGGAGCATTTCGACCATTTCGACCTGGGCCTAATTTTTCACAAGGATCGGGCCGGCGATTTTTTATATTATTGAACCGGATTTCAAAAGCAACTCAGATTTTTTATAAAATTTGTTGAACTTGTTTGTAATGATTTGTGCCGTAAATAATGATCGCCACGATTAAAAAATCTGAAACAATTCTGAAAAATCTTGCGTCACATGTAAATTCTTGCGATCAACAAGTTCATTTTTTTAATCACAGATAATTCCAAACAATTTTAAAAAGTCTAATTAAAAATCCGAGTGCTTTTGAGAGTTAGTTCAGTCATATAAAAAATCGCGTATCCAATCCAAGACGTGAAGGGTTAGAAATGGTTGAAAATGCCCCATATATCTATTTAAATATATTTATTATATATTTAGTAGTAGCAAAATAAATGTATTGCCAATGCTTAAAATTTATACAGATATCTTCTTATACCAGTTTTATTCCCAACGATATAATTATACATCTTGGCAAAGGGCCATCGACCCGAGTCCTTCAGCCCCATATTTATTTATTTTTGCATATGCATATTTAAATACATCTCTTTTTTCCCGACTTCGTTAAAATAACCACATTCCTTGCGCGCAAAGCGGGCGGAAAATTCTCTATTATTAAATCCCCAATTATTATTAATGACCATTATTAACCTCTGCGCATGCGCATTACGGTTTCACTACTCCCCAGTGAGTAACAGGGCTCATTACTGCCTCTGGAAGCCATATTACTCCCGGCCTGAGTAATGCTCATCGGCGAATGTGACGATTTTGCGCCCCAAGAAATGTGGTCATTTCAGTACAGTCAGAAAAAAAATCGGGTCGGCGTCGATTTTCATCGGAATCGATTTTCACAAGTCGATTTCATCGGAATCGATGTCCGTCAAGATCACACACCTTCCCTTGTAGACAGTAAAAAAATATTGTAATTTTTCAAAAACAACTTATCGTCCGCAAACCACCACTATTTTAAATTTGTTAATTTTCATTTTTTACAAACAAGAGCACAAGCTAAAATCGTAAAATAACATGGGAAATAAAAGGACAACTTTGTATATCCAAGCCTCAACAAACTCGTTCGTCACTTATTTACAAAATCATTTTTGCGAAACTTCTTATTCCCATTTCACTAAATTACTTTCTACCGTGTCGCACGATCTGCTATCAATGCCCACCTGAATGGTATCGAAAGTGCCCTTCGGCCCAACGCCGGCCTGGCGATGTATCGGCTGGAGGATGTGCTCGTTGTGGATCCCATGAAACCCCGGATTGTAAGTCCCCACATTGCCCGCGTTCGGCGGAACCCGATGGATCTCTTCGCCGTCGACGTTGGCGTCGACGTTCGCCCTGTTGTTGTCGCGAGTGATCCTGAGGTTCGACCGGCTGTTGTTGAAGGCGTTGATGATCGGCAGCTGATGATGAACGTTCGATTGCGACCGATTGTGGTCCTCGTGAGGCTCCGCTCTGCCGTGAGGCCTCGCGTTGTTCTCGTTGGAGGACAACGAGGTGGCGAAGGACACCGACGAGGCCGCGGTGCCGGGTCGTTCGTCGTTCCTGGCGACCGGCGAACCTCCCCGATCGGCGAGCGGTCCGGCAGGGTCGATCGGCGATCTGTCGCGTCTGGTCTCGTCCTCGTAGAGGTCCTTCCTGGGATGGATCTGCCCCAAGCCGACCGGATGCTGGTCCGGACTCTTCTCCGTCAAAGCCTCCGCCTCGACCTCGCCATCGTCGTCGGGCTCGCCGTTTCCGGAGTACTTGTTGGCGTTGCACCGACCGGCGATCTTCTGACTCCCGTGAACAAACCGATCGTCGCCCTCGACGAAGTTCACTCCGGTCAGGGCGGACTGGAGCTCCGCGGCGCTGGTCCGCAGTCCCGAGAACCTCTCGAAGCCGATCTCCTGGTGGCGATGCTGCTCGTGCTGGGAGTCCGGCTGGTCCTCGACGACGAACCCATCGCCCTCGGGCAACTCGAGACTAGACTGGGAAGCGTGCTCCTGACTCTGCAGGGCCGCCGGTGGGTTCCCCGCGCCGGGAACTCCGGCGCACCGACAGGATCGCTGCTGCTGCTCCAGGAAGACGAACTCCTCGCGCAGCGGCCCTCCGCCCGGGCGATCCTCCTGCGACATTCTCCGATCCACGGAAACCCTATCGAAGCCTGCTCGGTCGATCACTCGCGGGCCCCGACGACCCGGATGGACCGCGAGCCAGCATCCCGCTCTGCCGGAGAACGAGCGACTCGACCGGGGAACGAACTCGACCGGGGAACAAGCACCTAGAACTCTCACTGCATTAGGACCGATTTCCTCCGCAATCTAAAAACACTTTCGCGTATTCACTCTTTTTTTACCGAATTTTTTAGGTGTGCCTTAGGGGTTTTTTTTTTTTTTGGGCAAAGCGACGATTCCGGGGCAACCTCGTGCGTGCGAACTGGCTCGAAGCGCGCCTTCACTGCCGGCCGTTCAGCTGTGGAATGCGCGTCTTTGCCCCCTCTCGCCCTCGGTCCCACGACCGGCTCTCGGCGACTCGACAGGGACAGTCGCCGCTCGGCGGCCACGGGGGAACGGGGGGCCAAAGGGAAGCGAAAACGAGAGGGGCCCAACGAGAGAGGCGAAGCGGAGTCGCACACGCTTTTGTGGGAGACTCGGTGAGCAAAGTCCTCGGCGGCTCTTCTTGAACCCGATGCTCCTGCTAGAGTGCGGATCCGTCGGGGCACCGACAATAGCCTTCCTTCGAAG
>JAPYZD010001643.1:0-41457 GCA_030522725.1 Ichneumoninae sp. B BG-2022a
TTCAGATTTTTACACCATCAAGAAGTACTTGCAATTTTCTCTTATTGTTGTCGAACTTATGCGAAGTCAGCGCGCAGCGAGACTCCCTCCTTAATTCAAAGCCTGTCGACTCGCCGCGGATCTTATTGTACCGCCGTTGTTATTTCGATAACCGATGTAAAGTCTCTCCTACAGCGCAATCGACGCGACGGATCGTGTGCAAAAAATTTTCGATCGCCCGACACCACGTTGATAAAAAAAAAAAAAACTCACTCCATTATTGTTGTTGTTATTATTATTGTATCTGTGCGGTGGGCGATAAGAGGAGCGCGGCCCGGGTTGGGTGACCGACGGCGAACTGATCGATCTCGCGGTTATAATGGTGTTGCGAGTACTACGAGCGAACGCGATCACGCCGGCGACTAATATATAAGCGAGGCTCGCGGCGCGATGGACAAGACTACACTGAATATATGAGATCGTGAATAATCGAGGAAGGGATAAATTTATATTTATGGAGGGATTAGGCGACGTTCGACTGGGCGACAGGAACTTTGATCTTGTAAATTCTGCCATAAAAATAATAATACGGGTCGCCGCTGACTGTGGTGTGGGCCGGGCACCTTCAGCATCCAGTAGTATCGCGGCCTAACACGGATGTACGCGCCGAAGCGCTATACATATTATACCGAGTTTGGCGTGTGCGTGCGAGAGAGAGACAAATTATCGGACGGCCGAGGAGAGAATTGGGTAGGGAGGTGTGTCTTTGCGGAACGACGCGGACGAGGAGAGACAACGGAAATTAATCGAACGACATATTTTTATTGCCGGCCAATTATCTAAAGGCAAAACACCAATTTTCTTCGACCACGGGGAAAAAATAATAAAAACATTGTGAAATAATGCAACGGGTCGGAAGAAAAAAAAACTAAAGATATTCATTAATTTATTAACTTTCAACATGTTTTAATTTTATTTGCCAGCCCAACGTCAATCTAGAAAAGATAATTCCATTTCACACGGATAATATTTATTATTTTTTATTATTATTAAATTATTTTTCTGGGCGCACTTTTTGATATGTCAATTTTTTTCCGGGAAGAGCATTTCCCACATAATAATAATAATAAATGTATGGTCTTATCATTTATTATTGTTGTTGTTATTATTATTATTATGTGGGAAATGCTCTTTCCGGAAAAAAATTGACATATCAAAAAGTGCGCCCAGAAAAATAATTTAATAATAATATAAATAAATATTGTGTGTGTGCAATGAATAAGCTGATAAATAAAATAGAAAAATGTTGGAAATTAATAAATTATGAATGATTAGATAGATAATTTTTTCGTACGAAAAAAATTACGATGGGTGGGAAAAAACTGTTCGATCGAGGCAGTTGTCAATCTCGATGTCACTGTCGGTGCTATTAATTTTCCTTGGGACACGACACATTGTCGAGCGGAAACGCGAACAGAATACAAATCGCCGTAACGTTTTTCATTAGTTTTCTCTCCGTGTGAGTCCTCAATGACGGTGTCCCTACCTCGCTAACCGCGCAGGTGTAATTCCGCGAGACATCATCATTACGCGTATCCGAGATAACGGTAACGAGAGAAAGACCTCTGGTTGGCCTTGATTCGAGATTCTCCCATGCCGGTTTCCTCTACACCCGCCCCCCCCCCCCTTCCTCTTCCGAAGCCCCATTCTCAATAAATAAAATACCGTAATTTTTTAGTATTATCCTCGTCTAACGAACGTTGCACTCGATGAACTTACAGCGACACTTTTCCTCGTTCCATTACCTTTTTTTTAAATATGCAAACGATTCTATCGAAATTCAAATCACGAAACTTATCGCCTATTGGAACATAAAAGTAACGTTTTTGTGTCGATTATAATTTTTCGTTAAAGGTAGAAAAAAAATAAATAAAAATTTCGTCACTGCTAGCGATGTGTTTTGACAGGGACGAGACGAAATATAGTGCTATATTTCGGATGTAAAATGATAAAAGGGGATATTTTTATAATATGTAAACAATTCTATAGAAATATAAACCCGAGATTTATCAGCAATTGAAAAATAAAAACGACGTTTTCATGTCAATTATAATGATGTGTTAATGGTATTAAAAAACTAAAAATATAGTCACAGCTAGTGATGTGTTTGAGAGAGATGAGATGAGCAATATAGTGTTATATTTCGGATGCAAAGCGATAGAATGAGATATTTTTTATTGGATTGTTTACATAAACAATCCCATAAAAAATATAAATCCCGAGATTTATCGGCAATTCCAAAATAAAAGTAACGTTTTTATGTCGATAATAATTTTGTCTTAAGGGCTGGAAAAAAAGATCTAAAAATATCATCACTGCAAGTGATGTGTTTAGAGGAACGAGACGAGCGATGAAGTGTTACAAGTCGGATGCAGAGCGATATAATGGGGGTACCAACGCTCTGTGGATGCCATCCTCGTTCGGGCCCTCAAAATCTCTGGGTTTCCTTGCGACTCCCGAGGTCGAGGTTGCCGGGGAGCGACGAACCGTGATACCGTCAAGGGCGAGTCTCGTGTAGCTAGACGACATTGCTTTTTGTGTTACTCTATATAGCGTATACAACAGCGAGTGTGTACAAACAGCCGTTCAGCAGTCCGCGACCGCCACCACCACCTCGTCGAGGAATCCGGAAAAACTGGTCCGACGTTCGACGCCACATCGGATACGAACGGCAGAGCTCGCGCCAAAGACCGAGGCAAACCCTCCGAGCGACACACGTCCGGCCACGTTATAGCAGAACCTCTTCGGCACGCGTACTATCTATCGTACTGTCTATCGCTTGCGGGAGTCATACACATGGCGCTTCGGGACTTCCGTTCCCGGGTGAATATTATGCGATAATGTACACACGACACCGTTTTAACCACGGAGTTTCTTCTATCTACTCGCCTCCTTCCGGTATCGAGCCACGCACATCGCATATTCCTCGTCTCGTCGCGATGTTTTTCGAGCCCACGATTCTATCTGGCTGCGAGACGAGAATATTATATTTTAATGATCACTGCCAAGGGCACTTCGTGCCCTTACTATAGACGGTGACATTCGGAAACCGGAAATCTAGATTTTCGGAGATTTACCAGAAATACGTCACTTCCGGTTTAAAAATCACACGTATCGAACGACAGTGACGGCAACGAGATTTTTTAACCGGAAGTGACGTATTTCCGGTACGACGTCTCTTCTAGTCGAACAGTGAGATTTTCAAACCGAAAGTTACGTATTTCCGGTCGAACAGTGAAATTGTCAAATCGGAAGTGACGTATTTCCGGTATAACTGTCAAATCGGAAGTGACGTATTTCCGGTATAACTTCACTTCCGGTCGAACAGTGAGATTTTCAAACCGGTAGTACCGTATTTCCGGTATGACGTTACATCCGATCAACAAGGGTGATGTTCAACCAGAAAGTGAAGCATTTCCGTTATGACGTTACTTTCTGTCGAGAAATGAGATTTTCAAACGGCAAGTGACGTATTTCCGGTATGACGTCACTTCCGGTCGAACAGTGAGATTTTCAAACCGAAAGTTACGTATTTCCTGTCGAACAGTGAAATTGTCAAATCGGAAGTGACGTATTTCCGGTATAACGTCACTTCCGGTCGAACAGTGAGAGTTTCAAACCGGAAGTACCGTATTTCCACTTCCGGTCGAGAAATGAGATTTTCAAACGGCAATTGACGTATTTCTGGTTGAAAAATGAGTTTGCACAACATTATATTGTTCAGTGTATCTCGTTGTGAGAATGAGGGTCGCTCGGCTAAATAAAATCGATAACAGTGCGGTTTTGTTGCCCTTGGAAATGTCCTTTGCGTTCGTCGGTTGCGATGTAACGGCTATTGTAGCGCACGTGGACTAACAAACAGCGAGACAATCGCGCCGATGAACAACGACGCGACGTCGGAAGATGTTTTCAAAACTATATAATTTATACTCGGCAACTCGGTGGTATTATTGGATGTTTCGTGAAAACAAATTAAATTAATTGACGTGCCGTTGCATAAAAACTGTGACGGTGAATCAGATTAGTAAATTCGCTCGTAGTGATGTCTCCGCGCTCCACACGTCGAACCGCACTCGGCACACCGGTCCTCAATGTCGCACGGACAGTGTTGAAAACGCTGGGACAAAAACTAAGTAAGAGTCGCGGAAGATTAACCATCTTGGTCGATCGATAAATCTTGTCGAGTTTCGGCGCACGGTCAGTGTTAAAACCGCCAGGAAAAAAACTAATTAACGATCCCGAAAGACTAACATGATTTTAGTTTATTTGTTTTGATATCTTTCAATTAATCGATAAACCTCGCCGAACTTTCGGTCGAACGTTTAACAAAAAAATCCTAAGGAATTAATCGTAAATGCAAAATAATAAACTTCATAAACGTGATTTTTATACGATTACACTGAACATGTGCGCATTCTATACACGGTCGGTGTTAAAAATGTCAGGACAAGAACTAATTAACAATCCCAAAAGATTAACATCAATTTACTTCGACATAGACGAAGCTCTGTTTTGGTGAAAAAAAATGTTCGAGGTTTTAATGAAAACGTGTTCAGAATGTTCTAAAACATTGGAAGATCGCATTTCTTTCTTATTCATTTATTCTAATATCTTTCAATTAATCGATAAACCTCGTCGAAGTTTCTGTAGTGCATGAATAAAAAAAATAATCCGAACGATCGAATCGTAAATGCAAAATAACAAAGTTTGTAAACGTGATTGAATATGGTTACACTGTACATGTTGTGCGTATTCTATGCGAAGCGCATGGAGCGTCCGTTGGGCACTTCGCTTATCAGCCGCGTCCGCATAGCTCTCGGGCACAAAGGAAAAACGAAGTAAACAATACCGGTCGCGTGAAAGTCAAACGGCTCGGGAGACTCGACGCGAGGAAGAATCGAACGTTTCGCGAGAATCGAAAGAGCGAACCGATCTGGTCGAGTCTTCTCGACGATATGGAAAGTCCAAACCGGACCGGGAAAACCTCGCTGAAAGTACGGTGCTTATCCTCACGACGGTGAGAGTAATTTTTTCCACGCGACCCAGCATACGAACCGCTCCGAGGAAGTCGCGCACTCCGCTCAAGGAGAATGTTCTTTGAATGAAGTTAAAAAAAACGGTTGAAACGGATTTGTCGCGTAATTAACGATTCAACTGGAGCAGCACTGAACGTCAAAGGACGTTCTAGTTTTTACGAAAAGCTCGAAAAAAAATCAATAAAAATATATCATTGAACGAGGTTTCTGTACTCGTGGCGCGCATTACGTGCAATTGTTCGGATCGCGGCGCAGAGACCTCGACGGCTGCGATACCGAAGGCGCGTCGAGGGCCAGCTGACGGACAATGCTATAACGTGCGGTTTAGAGCCGAGCGTACGCTGCGATCCAAACGGTTATCAATAATGTGCCCTCGTTCAACTTTTTTTTATTATTATTTTTTAAACATAAATATTGCTAAAGATCAACGTTCTTCCGCTGATGTTGTCGTAGTATTGAGGCATTAACGATTCAAAGGCCTCAAGCATTAAGGATGTATCGTACGTATATATATTGATTACAGTTTTTGATACCGACTGAGCCAGGGATGGAACCGGAGGGACGTGTTTCACGTGGTCTTAAGGAGTTTGGAGCGAGTGGTGTTCATTTTGCCTAAATTCGAGAAATTCGGGCAAGAATTGCAAACACTTCCCAATGTTATAAAAATCTGAAAAAAATCATAATTATTATAGGCACTGAAAAGATTCATTTTGCATAATAATAATTTCAGAATGTGCATAACAAATTACTGAAAAAAAAATTGTGCAACAAATTACCCGGCAACCAAATTTTTTTTTCTTACGAAAATGATTTGTTAATTTTTCTGAATAGTTATGAATTCTTTCAGAATTTTATCTAATACTTGAAAATTATGATTTTAAACAAATTTTAACATAAAGGAAACGAATAACATTTTGGGATCATTATTATGGACGTGCAATCTTATCAGCATCTTCCATATGCTTGATTTTTTTCAGATTTTTTTCCGATCGAGAAGTGTTTGTAATTCTCTTTGATTCCTCTCAAACTTAAGCGGCGGCAGTCATTGCGCTAGTACTACCTTAAGTAATAGGCCTAAAGACCTAAAGACAGTTAAAAATGTCTATACAAGAGTGGTAGAAACAGAATTGCGCGTGTTATACAATTGTCCCGTGCGATTATGTGTGATTATTGTACAATTCTGTTTCTACCACTCTTGTATCGACCTTTTTTTTTACCGTCTCTGGGTCTGATACTTAACGCTCGAGGCCTTTGGGTCGTTAACGCTTCGATACTATGACAATATCCGCGGAAGAACGCTGATCTTGAGCTCCAAGATTTGTAAAAAAAAAAAAACCAATCATTGAATGAGGGCATATTATGGGAAAATGTTATAACGTGCAGTTTAGAGCCGAGTGTATTATGTATTGTACGGTTGAATCAACGAAGATTCGGGCAGGGAAGTTCAACTAAAGATTTTGTTGATACAGCTAAAAAATTAGTTAGTTCAACAATTTGTCGAGTGATTTCACCAAAATATTTTTGGGTCATTCAAATATTTTGTTGGACCAATATTTTTGGGTCATTCAAATATTTTGTTGGACCAACTAAGTATTTATTTGAACGTCCCTGCCCGAATCTTAGTTGATTCAACTGTACTTTTTTTTCAGTGTACGATTCTGTTTCCACCACTTTTTTAAAAATGTTTTTGGGTGTGTTAATGGCCGAGGTCTTTGATTCGTTACTGCTTCGATACTGCGACAATATCGGCGGAAGAACATTGATCTTGGCCTCCGACAGGAAACTGGTACGATTGATGCCCCAATTACGGAGATATTCCGGTTCTTTTTTAACAACGATTTTTCGAGTCGCGATTATTTATACTTGATCTTGCCCTCCGAGAGGAAACTGGCGCGATTTATGCTCCAGTTATTTTCATAAAAATATACAAGTATCGTATTTATTTTCGATTGTTCTAATTATGATTATTCATACTCGACAGTGCAATTTTTGCTGCGGTTTTGTGGATAATCATATACAACTTTTTACCATTTATCTTCGTTAAGTTTTTTTTCTTTGCTTCAGATTATAATGATTCACTCTTCGGACCAGCGGTCAACAAATGTACATTTATATTTACCGACCGTAAATCCTGGCGATATAAGTGTAGGTCATTTTTTATTAATTGCTTTAATTATTATTTTTTTAATAACTGTAACTCACGACTCAAAATATTATGATTAAATCAAGAGACGAGATAGTAGAATAGGAAAAAGAAAGGAGAAAGTAATAACACGCTCGGCACGATTTACACGTCCAATTATTTCTATATGTTTACATTCAATTATATATATATATAGCTGTATAAAGCTGTATCGTACGATTGGAATTAAAGAGGCGAAATCTCCACTCGGCAATCATTGAAGATCGTTCCTTTTCGATTCACTTCCTCTACATACATATGTATATATATTTTTTTTCAATCGGATTTTCTCGTTTCAATTTCGTATAAAATATGAGATTTCTCGCTTTCTCGCACACCGGACAATCGCGCGATTTCTTCGATTACCCTCTTGGGTCTCTTCGAACAAAATCTCACGATTTCAAATATCCGAAAAAAAATTCGTTCCGGTGCACAAAATGTACGAAAAAATAGTTACTTTATCACTGCGAATGTCGGCGAATGTCTGCATCGCTAAACTGACGTGAGGACGATGTTCTTATCGCGTACAACAAACGGTGAAATCCGGTTGACGAGAGGGGGGTAAATTTCGTTCGACGTGTCGTGTGACAAACATATTGCAGTTCAACAATTTTTTTTCCCTTTTTTTTTACAAACTCGCGATTTCACCGAGATTTCACGATGTAAGTGTAGCTGAAAATTTCGACTCACAAATTGATCTTCTCGTCGTCCATCGTGCACCGCGGCTGTGACAAACGCGCTCCCTCGAGGATGAAGTCGAAGAAAAAGAAACTGTCGAAGAAATACGCCGACCGAGGGAGTATTATTTAATTCGATATTCCGAGTTTTGTTTCACTTCGTAAACTGTCGGAGACTCGGAAAATGCAAGTAGTGCACACGCCACTGGTTAAATAAACAAAAGGAAGTCGACGTAGCATGTCTCGTCTTCGAGGAATGACCGTCCGATACGTTGTTTGGCCAGATAGCTTAACTCTCCGGCGCTCGAGAGAGATATCGCCCAACACTTCGGAGAGCCCTCTCGTTCTCGGAACGTCTCCTCGCACTTTACCGAACCTGGGGACTCGAGGCACGAGCTTCGACGATGATTTCAAATTTTTGTTTCGTATCTGCAGTAGTGCTGGTAATAACACACCTATCGTTTCGTCACATAGAGGCTCGAAGATAAATCGAACGATCGATTACGATTGTCAAAAATTCTCTGACCTTTAAGGAGACAACCGACTGCGGGGCAAAACGGACTGGTGTTCTATTTTTGAGAAGACTTTTTTTCATGTCTCTTCCAAAAAATAGGTAAAAAAATAATGCTCGTTTGTGTCCTTTTTCCCACCTCGACACAAGCAACCGAGTAACGATTGACTACTTCGGCGGTAAAACTACACGGAGGAATATTCTACGATTGAACACCTAATTTCTCAACCGGAAGTGACGCAATACCGGAAATACATAAATTCCAGTTTTAAAATCTAATGTTTCGAGCGGCAGTGACGTCATACCGGAAATGCCTCACTTCCGGTTTGGAAATCTCATTGTTTAAAACTGAAGGTAATGTCATAATGGAAAATACGTCACTTCCGATTTGAAAATTTCAGGTTTCAACCGGAAGTGTCGTTATACCGAAAATACGTCACTTCCGGTTTGAAAATCTCATTCCCTGACCGGAAGTGTTGTGATACCGGAAATATGGGACTTCCGGTTTGAAAATTTCAGTCTTCGACCGGAAGTGTCGTTATACCGGAAATACGTCACTTCCGGTTTGAAAATTTCAGTTTTCGACCGGAAGTATCGATATACCGGAAATACGTCACTTCCGGTTTAAAAATTTCAGTTTTGGACCGGAAGTGACGTTATACCAGAAATACGTCATACCGGAAATGCCTGACTTGCGGTTTGAAAATCTCATTGTTTAAAACTGAAAGTAATGTCATAATGGAAATACGTCACTTCCGGTTTGAAAATTTCAGGTTTCGACCGGAAGTGTCGTTATACCGAAAATACGTCACTTCCGGTTTGAAAGTATCATTCCCCGACCGGAAGTGTCGTGATACCGGAAATACGCGACTTCCGGTTTGAAAGTATCATTCCCCGACCGGAAGTGTCGTGATACCGGAAATACGCGACTTCCGGTTTGAAAATTTCAGTTTTAGACCGGAAGTGACGTAGTGCCGGAAATACGTCACTTCCGGTTTGAAAATGTCATTTTCATTTCACGATGAAAAGTTTCGAGATCTTGGAGAGGAACGTTCACCGGAGATAGACCGACCGACGTTGAGCTCGGAGGCGAACCCACGCTCTTGAAGATAGCGCGGTTTAATGCAGGAAATAGCAGAGTAAGAAGTCATTTGCATTGTGCAAGAGAGATATGATTGCAATCTCGCAGGAGTGACACGGTTGCGCGAAATGTTATGCGCGATATCGTGGCGAATACGTGTACACGCCACCGTAATGGCGCTCGAGCTTCCTCTAAGCGATGGGACGCCGGGTGTGCACAATCGTTCGATAGATCGGGGGGGATTTTGATATTTCGATGATAAATTTGCTTCACACTCGTGAATCGAACGGCCAAGGTGCACTCGACGAAATTACTTAAAAAGAATGCTACGTGTAATTTTTTTCGTAACGTTTTTTACTCTTATTTTCTCGTATGCGCAAACTAGGTCGTCAACGATTTGCCTCAAACGCCCTCGACGGCAAATTGAAAAGATAATACAAAAAAATTATTGTCACTAAATGCTACGTGGTCATTTTCAATTTCGTAGAACTTCTCGTCTTATCTTATCGTATCGTACGGACGAATTCGGTCGTTAAGAATGTCTTAAACCCCCCCCCCCCCCCCCCCCCCCCCCCCCCCCCCCCCCCCCTAATGCTTTGAAAGTCCCGACCGCATGTCCGACAGTTCGGAGAACGAGAACCGCCCCAACAATTATAATTTATGCAGAGTCAAGAGTATCGCGGTTCACTGTACGTACCAGTCAATCGCCGTTGCGATTGTTTTTCGGTGGCTTGAAACACGATCGTCACTTGATTCTGATGATTTCAATATCGAATAGTTAACCATATTTATTTATTTATAAACACAATTTAAACACCATTCCTTCACTCGACGTATCGTAGGGTCGTGTGACCTTGGATCGGTCCAAGGGGCAACGCACATGTATCATGTGCGTTCGAGACACAAGACTGTCGAACAGTGAGAAAACGCCGTTCCGGCCGACGGCACGCGATTGACTCACGCTGCAATTTGCAACTAAGTAAGTGTCGTTTGCTTATCGAAGAAACGTTGTTGACAATTTAACGCCCGAGCGTCTATTAGCTGGCCACTAACGAGAGACTGCATCGAAATCACTTCGATGAAGCTGCAACGATCGATGCTTACGCGTACGTATACCTACAGTTCGTCGTTGCAGAGGCGAGTAATTATCGAAGAGGTGAAATCAAAGTCGTCGAGAGGAGAGACTATTTTATGCGCGCCTTGAGATTCACGAATCCGGTTCTTTCGATCCACAGCGGGTTTGCAACCGACATCGGCGTTTCGGTGTAATCGACCGTCGACCGAACGACGTCATTTTATCGCCTTTTCAATGAGGTATGTGTTCTAAACACAACAAAAAGATTGTGTACGTTTATTTCGGTCAATTTATTATTATTATTATTATTTCATAAAGAAGTAATTATTGGACCTAAACGCGTGGAATCGATCGATTAAGTTGAGTTAAGTTAAATTATCAAGAGAGTTAAGAGATAATTTATGCGCGCTTTGAAATTCACGATTTCGGTTCTTTCGATCCACAGCGGGTTTGCAGCCAACATCGGCGTTTCGGTGTGATCGACCGTTGACGGGATATCGTCAACTATTAATCGTCCGTCATTATCGCCTTTTCAATGAGGGATGTTTTCTAAAGAGAACAAAAAGATTGTGTACGTATATTTCGGTCAATTTATGATTATTATAATTTTCTTCGTACATAAAGAATTATTTATTCAACCTACACGCGTGCAATTGATGAAATCGATCGATTGAGTTAAGTTACGTTGAATCATCAAGAGACGAGATAATTTATGTGCGCCTTGAAATTCACAAATCCGGTTCTTTCGAACCGGACTGGATTTTCAACCAACATCGGCGCTTCGATGCGATCGACCGTAGTCGAGATGTCGCGTACTAAATTGCCCGTAATTATCGCCTTTTCAATGTGCGAAGTTTCCTAAACACATCAAAACATCGGTGCACGTTTATTTTCATAAGTTACGTTCAATTCATGATAAAAAACAAACAAATTATAAAGAAATAATTTATCGACCTAAACGTCCGCAATCGATGAAATCGTTTGTACAAGTTAAGTAAAGTTGACAGAAACATGACTTGCCGATTAGCATCGCGCGACTCCTCCGAGTCGCAGTCTCTGGCGCTCGATATTTTGCCTTCTTTTGTTTTCAGTTCGTTTACAATCTACAATTTCAGAACCGCGTAAATAACACTGCGGTTGACGGATTTGAGCCGGACATACGCGACGAATTACACGACCACGGCCAATTTCCTCTCGTTATCCAGCAGGCTCGCTCACCGCGAGCCGCACAGTTTTGTTATTTTTTTTATTATTCTCTCTCCACTCGTGACCTTTTTATTCGCACGCGACAACATCGTAAAATGTGAAAGCGAGATGAGGTTGATGCTTTTGGCCGCGATAGTAGAAGCACGCGACTCTACACTGCCCGCATGAATAATACAAGAAATATCGCTTAAATGATAAATCTACGATAATATTCGCAGGGAATTCCCGGCCATTCCGATCGACAAACAATCGTAACGGTCGAACGCCGAATCTCCACGGAAATAAAGAATGCAAACATGCGGCGAACCGACGAACTACGGAGACTTTCGGCGACAATCGCCGTCGCCCTTTGTCCCGAGGCTCGGGACCGAATATCGAAAAAAACGTGACTCGACGATTACCGATCTTCGTTGCTCGAACTCACACAGAGCTTTCCCGGCTCGTCCGAGAAACGAGCAAAGGGACGGTCGATAGTTCGGTGATGAAAAGGAAAGTGTACGAATCACGGCAACGTTCCCGATCGGTACGAATCGCTACGCGACGGCAGCGGCGCCGAACTATGAGTATACATGTATGTGTGTATATATATATATCTACGTAAATAAAACGTGCATGATAATTTACGGCATGTAGTCGTTCTTTTTCTTCCCGTCCATTCGCAGGTCGTCGGGCTGCGGCGCGATGAAAAACTGGTTTTCCACTCGATTTGCATAAGCAAACAGCTGTCGTTGTGTTCGAGAAAAACCCGTAGCGAGAATCGGACAACGATGCACACTACACGTGACCGCGGTCACGGCTCGCGGGAACTAGCCTGCGAAACCATCGTCGCCCGTCCGGCCAGGATACGACTGAAGATGTCATCACTGTTTCATGCCGATCCCGTGTGGCGAATCCCTGTTTACAAAAATCTCATTCGCCGGCTGTGCGATTGTCTCGACGGCGACGGTGAGGGGCGAATGACCCAAATCTTCTCGAACCCACACTATCGTCTTGAGTACGCGAATCGCTCGAAGCCGAGACACGCCGAACGATGCGAATATTCATAAAGGCCAAAATTCCAAGCGTCGAGCAATGCGATGCATTTTGTTCTCGAGATAGCCACATTATTGTGCCGAAAGGTCAATCGGACGAATCGACAAGTGGCTGAAAACTTCTTTCAAATTGCCAAACATCAGAAATTTTTTTTTTTTTTCGAATCGTCAAAATAGCGGAACTTTATTTTTTCGAATCGTCAAAATAGCGGAACTTTATTTTTCCTAATCGTCAAAATGCTGAAAATTTATTTTTCCTAATCGTCAAAATGCCGAAACTTTATTTTTTCTAATTGTCAAAATGCCGAAATTTTATTTTTCCTAATCGTCAAAATGCCGAAACTTTATTTTTTCTAATCGTCAAAATGCCGAAACTTTATTTTTTCTAATCGTCAAAATGCCGAAACTTTATTTTTCCGAACGTTCGTTTCATGCGAAGGTTACTCTTGGGAAATGCTAGTTGGCCGAACATAATTTTTTCCGAATAATCATTTCACGAAAGTTCAGTTCTCCGAATCGTCAGTTTCCCGAATTTTCAATCGATCAAATCACGGAATAAATCAAATGAGCGAATACCCAACCCTCCACTATTATGTCTCTATTCATGAAACAGTTTACGCTCAGTACGAAGCGATTCGGATAAATGATTTGTCGGATAAAGGCTGTTTATCCAAAAGAATAATGATTCCGAAGAATGACGATTCGGCGACTGGACGTTTGATAAATTATTCGGAAAAAATGACGTTCGGTTAAATGACGTTTCGGAAGTTTCCCGATGGGGAGGAAGTGCGTTCAGACCCACAGTTTTCGGTCGTATGACGACTCGGCCGACTGAAACCGGCAATATAATGTGGCCCCGTGCAGGACTTCCGGGGAAAAACCGAAAAAATTTGGTTCTTTGTTTATTTTTTTTAATCGCATAGCGGCCTCGGACGATAAAAAGATGTGGTAAAATGGGCACGAGGCCGTTGCCGATCGCGTCGCGATAAATAAATCGTTTTATTATCGTTACGATTTACTCGCAAAGATCACTTATTTATTCGTTAAAAAACTAACGCTGATATCATACATTATGCAGAGAGCGCGGCATTCCGCACTCCCGACGAGACGATAAGAATTGTGTCCGTTACCTGTAAATACTTCTAGTCGATTGTGGAACGTTATTCACAGCTTTTTCTTTTCATGATTTTTTTTTTCTTGTGTACACAGATTTGTCGAGTTTTCGTCAAAGTTGCGGCGATAGTGGTGGACCGACGATTCCGCGTTGTATCGAGGAGAACGTGTTTTTTTTCGCCTTTAGTACGGTGATTCGAGGCATTTGTTTTCATCGTGCTTTCGCTTCGGAGATCGGTAAAATCTAAGTTTCGATAACTTTGAGACTTCAGAAAAAAACAATATTTTGAGTGTATGTAAATCATTAAAATTTGATTGAATTTTGTAACAATTGCACTCTTTGGTAGCTACGATTTCGAGCTATCGATCAAGGCATTTAAAAAAGATAATAATAAAAAAGAAATATAGATTTTGCCAATCTCTGTCCGATCACCTTATCGACGGGTACAAAAAGACCTTAGCACAAAAAGATCTTATAAAAAACGTTTTGTACAACTTATACTAGAATTCTTCCTTGAGTCGGAGAGAAATTTTTCACAGCTCTTCGTGCTTGGCAGCTTCTTCTGCAATAAAAAGTGTTTTTTATTGTTATTTTTTTATACTAAAATCCAATTTAAGATCGTACATTATCGGTTGGAATAATATATTATTCATTATTGATAATAATTTTTAAAAAATAGTACCTGAATCTTTCACATCCTTCTCCAATTGCCTATTTTCGTTTTCGACCTTTAATTGAAGAGCCTTTATCTCCTCGTCGTAACCGGTCCATTCGGGCAATATTCGCATAGCTGCTTGCAATTTGGCTTCCTTCGTCATCGGATTGTTGCACTGAAAAAATCCAAAATTTTTATTCATTTCGTACGAAATTCACTCCGTTCTCTCGCATGGTAATTCAATTATCGACTAATCATAAGTGTGATCGACCGACGATTAAAACTGCCTTACGGTACGCGCGAAATATTTTTCGATGGCTTAGAATTTCGTTCGTTTTGCGTTCTCCTTACCAAGTCTATCGTCTTGGCGTATTGTTTGGACCTGTCGTCGCACCACGTTTCGCACCACAACCACTCCTGCGGCAGAGTCTTTATGGCAACCTGATGAATCATATTGTTCGGTAGATCCTGATCGAGATTCGAAAGACTGTTGGGATCCTGACTGAGAGCCTGATATTGGCCTCTGAGTCGATCGCCCGCGGCTATGCGACGGAAACGCTTCAGGTCGACGACGTACAGTGCGCTGATGTGATAATTTCGGCCTTGAAGATGATTTCTCCAGTAACCCTGGCGCCAAAATCTGTCGAACATCGATACATATATTTATACATTTAATATTTATTTTATCGTCAATTTACGGCATCAAATTTTGCTTCGATTTTGTTTTCAATTCTCAGTCACATTGGAAACGCAAATAAAGCGAATAAATAAATAAATATTGTTTCAATTTCCATTTCACTTTCAATTTCAATTTGCATATGAATATCAATATCAAATTGAATTTCAATTTTAATTGTAATCTTAATTTATCGCTCTCACACTATTCACTTGTAATTGGGCTTAGGCCGTTTATTATGAAGAAAGATTTTTTTTTATTTAAAAAATAAAAATTAAATACCTGAATCCATCCATTTCCTTCCGGCTATCGCAGAACGGTGTGTAAGCGTACGGTGCCCCTTCGAGATCCAAATCCGCGAGCTCCTTGAGATCGGCTCGGACCACCTGATCGGCATCGACGAATATTATCTTCTTGACGTCGAGTGGGAAGAGCACGTCGAGGAACAATATCTTGTAGCCCCAGATCGTTCGCTGCTTCTCCGTTTGCTGATGCAACCACCTCGGCCACTTATACTGCACGAGCTCGTACTCGAACCCGTACTCCTTAGCCATGTGCGGCAAAAAGTCCTGCAAAAAAATTGTGTCTCGTTACCACGAGCGCATTAAAACTACCGAACTTGATCGTTCGAGCTCGATAAACAATTTACCTTCAAAGTCGGCGAAAGATAATTCTTCAAGAACCAAAATTTCACCGGTGTCTTCGTGTGCTTTATCACGCTGAGCATCATGATCTTGATGAACCTCTCGTACAGATGACCGGAAGCGAGCGAGAATATGTTCAGCCTCTCTTCCTGCTCTCCCGTTTCGTCGGCGTTGGTGAATGTCCTGTGGTTTTGGAAGAAAAAAAGATTGTACTGACATTTTTCATCGCTCTCGGAGAACTCCGGACTCGACTCTTTCCTCTTAATTAAGGGGGCACATCGTCCCTGATGTTAAAGCAGTCGATTTTTTTTTCTGAGATCAGTAAGTATCTCTAGAGAACATTCGAAATCTTGGCTCGATCGGATATACGCAAAATAAACTAAGCTGCGGACCTTAGAGTGCATCGTAGCCGGTTCTTCAATCGTCTGTGATGTGCTTGAAAGGATTAAGAAAAACAATTATTTTGGAACTTAAAGTGCATCATCGGCAATCCATGAATCGACTTGAACAATTGAAAAATATTTACAAAAAAAATAAAAAAGTTTGGTCATGTGCGAAATTCAGTGAATCGGTGTTGACTCTTTGAATACTAAATTTTTCTTCTTTTTTACTGGTTACATTTCATCTGAATTCAAAGTGGTGCGATTCGTGCTTCAAAGGTTTAATAAAAACAATAATTTCTGTGCCCCCTTAACGTTATAAAAATGAAAGGTCTACGAATAATCTACATAGAAATTATGAGCTTACCAAAAATTGGAAAAGCTAGAACAGAACGGTTGAGAGGATAGAAATAATACTGCGCGTGTACGTCGGGAGCTTTCGGCGGTCGTTTTTTTTTTGCCCAATGTTAGCTCACCTGGAAATCGAGTTCCAGAGTCCGGAGCTCTTCTCGTCCTCGGAGAGGAGATCCATGTCGGCCTTGTCGGGTTTCTTCGAGACTTTGAGCTTGAGCACGTGACTGCGAAGCGAGCTCAGCAGGACTTTGACGTCGTTGCTGTTGTGTATTATGTCCTGGCCATCGACGCTCGTGATGTCGTAAATCTCGGCCGATCTGCCCTGGCGAAGACGCAAGAGCCACTCGCCCGGATTAGCTTTGAGCTGGAAGTATCCGAGATTGGCCATGACGATCGTGTCGACCATCACCAATTGGCTCTCGGTGCCGAGGGTGATCTGCAAACCCCTCGGCGGATTTCCCATGAGAGCCTCGAAGCAATGACCCTCCAGCAGAAGATGCTCGAGCTCGAACTCGCTGTGCACTCCCATCGCCACGTTGTCCAGCTTGATGTTGTCCAGATCGTAGACGCTGTTGACGACCTCGACTAGCCAATTTTCGGGCGCGTGAATGTGCTGTGTCAGCAACGACGATGTCGGCAGCTTCGTGAACTTCGCGACCGCGCCGGCGAGCTCGCCGTTCGCGGAAAATTGCAGCTCGGGCTCGAGTACGAAACGGTAGAAACTCTTCAGTGGCATGTCGCTGTTCTTCTCGACGCAATTGAGGAATATCTTGATGTTGCAGTTGAGCGATTTTTGGAGAGTCAGGAGTATCGAGCCAAGCTTCTGGGCTCCCCGGGACACCGGGTCGACGATCGCCATCAGGTTGAAGGCCACCTCGTCCGGATTCGTTGCTGGGACTTTTACGGCACTGTTGGGAGACAATGTAAACTTTTGTTAATTAGGAAAAAAAAAAAAAATAGAACGTACGAAGATGCTGTTCGAAGTTCATGAATTTGTGTGGTAACTATTTATTGGTGTTGGGTTAAATCTTATTTTTCGTACCTGTATTCATCACCGCGGAATGGCACGTCGTAGCGGCTTCGTGTTTGTGGTCGCGGGACCAGCAACGACGATATCTGCATTATCGTGTCGTCCGACACCTCGTTCTTTTCTACAAAAATTTAAGAAAAAAATTACATCAGTGCTATCTAATTTAAACCAGAGCTGGATAAAGTACAAAGTATCATAAATACTTGAAGTATTGTACAAGTACTTTTCTACGCTTAAAAAATAAGTTGGAAAGCAATTTTAGAAACTTTTTTCATTAAAAAAAAATCGATTAATAAAATTGCATTAAAAGAAATAAAATGAAAAGGGTCCCTTCTCGTCTATTCTCGATTTTAAAAACATAAAAATAAATAAAAAGCACGAAAAAGTGTGGTTGTCTGCCTTTTCCCGTTTTTTATGGGCATTTTTTAAGGACATTGTTAAAAGCAAATTCTCTTTAAAATTTTACTTATTAAAAAGTTTCAAACAATACTTGTACTTGTGTACTTGACATGCTGAAAAGTATTTGTGTACCAAACAAGTACCCGGTACTTCAAGTACTGCCCAGCTCTGACAAAAACACATATTTCGGGACTATGAATATACGAAATAAGATGACCCTGAAGACATCCGCACGAGATCAAATTTCATCTTTGAAAAAACGAGATTGTTCGTTTGTAGGATTTTATTCTCCAAGTGAATTTCCCCGAACAAAGTGTGTGCTATGCAAAACACACCCGTTGTAACTTGTTCAAATTCAGTCCTCATGCAGATATTTTCAGGGTCACGAAACAATTTCTCTGTACCGTAATCGTCATCGTCCTCGATGGCCTGAATCTTGACCAAGTTGGTCAGCAACTTGTCGCCGTAGGTGCTCTGACTGAATCGCTCGAGCAGAGCGAAATCTTCGCTCGTGAATTCTTCGCCGACATCCAAGGGACCGATAACGCGTCCGTTGCAAACGATCGCTCGGCCATCGGTCTCCAGTTCCAGAACACTCTTCGCGTACTGCCGATGAACGCTCAGCGTGAAATCTTGCTGCTTCACGCTCGTTCTGACGTCCTCCTCCTTGATATCGAAGTTTCCGTTCTTAATTAATTTAACAGTTTCCTCTTTGACGACGCGACTGATGTAGCTCGTGGCTGCTTCGCCGTTCAAAGTTTCGAGCGCCGCTAATACTATTTTGTTGACGGTGTTGGCCTCGGGACTCGCGTCGGCCTCGCTGTTCACTATTATCGTCAGCCTGACGTCCGCGTTCGATTCCTAAAATCGGATAAATCGGAGGTCATTTTCGGACATTTTCGGGTAATTGCGACAATTAAGATTTTAAGATCAATTGAGATTTCTTACCAAGTACTCCAACGCGTCTCGCAACAATTGTCTTCCGGATTTTCTCTCCAGATCGACCACGATCCAGAAGGAGTAGAGATGTTGAACACTCGTTCGTCGCGGGACCGACAGATACTTGCTGTGAGACATCAGCCACGCCGCCGTGTCCTGAGGACTCCAGGTGACGATGTCCTCGTTGTCAGGCACCGCACCGATAAGGTTCAACCATTTATTTTTCTCGAGTTGGAGCACACGTTCGTTTAATCTACAATTTGAGAAATTCGTGTCATTTCGATCGCTTATACAGGAAGCATTGTTTTCATGAAAAAAATGTATGTGTTTGTGTATGTCTCAGACCCCAAAAATTTTAACTCCTATAAATTGCTATGGTAGGGACTGGAATCAATTCTCGATGTTTGATTAAATTTTAGGCAAAATATTGTCAGCCATCAAATATTTACGTGTTTATAAACTTTGCTATAAAAAATTGCTTTGGGCACGCGAGTTCTTACAATTTCCGAGCGATCGGGCTAAAAAGTTGTACGCGAAGAGATTATTGTCGACCGATGATCCCTATTCAATTTGGCGAAGATTGATCGAATCGTTTAAATTTAATGAGATTTTGGATTTTTTTGGAATTTCACGAAAAATTTGTGAATTTTTGTATTTTCAACTAGGCATTTTTTTCAATGTCATTAAAATAAAATAGAATCGATGAACCGATTTGTAAATTCTCTACCTCGGCATAACATTCGGCTGGTTCATGATAAAGTCTACAACGTCGTCGCTCTCGGTGACTTCCCCTCTGTAAACGGCCTTCTGCAACAGGGGTGTTTGCGTCATGATAGTCGCGAAAACGGCTTCCTTGAAGGACTCCGCGTCCAGGTCGTTCGACAGCAGCGGTACGCCGTTCAGCAGGGCCTGAGGGAAATTCTTGAATCCCGTCCGTCGTACGAAATCGCTCGCCAAGTGGCGACCCACGTCGTACTCCGATTCCTCGCCGAGAATATAATTTATGTTCGCCGAAGGATCCCGAGCGCGGATCGCTCTCTTCACGTCGTCAACGTCCGATCCCAGAGGTCCCAGGTAATTGCCCAACTGTTGTAAACGAATGAAAAAATTTGTCACAATTTTACAAATTTTATAGACAGTTTTGTGATTTTTTTTCCCGACTTCGCTAAAGTAACCACATTTCTTGCGTGCAACGCGGACCGAAAATCGCCTATTATCATTATATAATTTATATAATTTAAATTTATCGACGCAAGAAATGTCGTTATTTTAACGAAGTCGGAAGAAAAGTGTCGTATGCTACACGGCAGGGAGCGGATTTTCACCTCGTGTAATTTCTGCAAACTTCACACTCGGCGAAAATCGCGCACTTCCCTTGTAACACAATATAATATTTTCGACTGCCAAGCCGAGCGATGCTTTACTCACATCCAACAAAAAGTTTAGAGCTTCCTTGGGACTCTTCGCCTCGGCGAAATAGTGATAGGCGTTATTGATGGCGACACTGGCGTCGGTCAGGCCGGTAACGGCCGTGTCGTAATTCGTCACGAACACAAAGCCCACCCGCAACGGTGCCATGTAAGCCGAGAATAACGACTCGGCGAATGTAACGAAAGGCTTCGACAAATCACTGAGAGGATCGATTATAAGTACGAGATTGTACAAGTTTCGTCGAATGTTGCGAAGCATGCCGGGAAACGTTGGACGGAGCAGAGCGGTCAGAGCAGGCGACCACCTGCTGTATCGGGCATCGTTCTCTATGTCGTTCACCCATATTATCGCGGAGTCTCTTATGTCTATAGCGAAATCTTGATTGTCCGCGTCACCGGAGAGGTCCAGGGCGAGCAGTTTATCCATCTTCTTGTTGCTGAAACCTAAAATTGGATAGCAATCGATTATCGATAATTCAATTTAATTCCGAATCTTTCAGAGCTCGGCAGTACTTGAAGCACGCAAGTACTTTTAATACTCCAAGAATTTTTTTGTACTATTTCAAGTACCAAATTCAAGTACGTGTTGAGTACACGTTCGCGTTAAGAATACTCGATGAGTAGCATGACATCTGTTTCTGTTAATATATGATTAAATGTTTAAACTTTTCAATAAGTATAATTTTAACGAGAATTAATTTCTACTTCCATAAAAAAACACGTATGGTAACCACTTTTTTATGACATTTTTGCATAGATTTTCTAGTTTTTTCTATTTATGGAAAAACTGGAAGGAAGGAGTAGATTAAAATAGCCTCATAACGACGAATTGCAAAAATTTGATTTTGCGATTATTTCCAATGAGGAATAACGATTAACGACGTGAACTTAATCACGAAAAGTACTTGTAATCACTAAAATACTTTAAGTACTTCAAGAGCAAAAAGTTCTTGTGATACTTTGTATTTAAAGTACTTGTTTTGTACTTTGCCCAGCTTTGGAATGTTTTGTTATTTTTATAGCATAAACGAGGAAACAATCTGTAATGAATTGCGAAGAGCGTACCAATTTTGTGAAGAGCTTCCATAACGCGGAGTTCGGCCCGCAACGATTCCAGTAAGGACAAAATGTCGACGGACTCGAGATCGAAGAATAGCCCGTTTATGAAGAGAGCCGTGTCGGTGGGCTGAATGTGCAACGTCCCGAAGAATATATCTTGATTCTGCTTCATCTCCTTCTTCATCTCGTTGCTGACTTTGGTTCTTATCAACGATTTCGCCTGCATAGGAAAATTCTGGGCGATATCGGTGAGGACTTTGATCGCTTCGTCCGGCGGCGACATCATTATTCTCTCGGCGGCCTGATGGCTGAGCTCCTGAAACTGCCAGACCTTGAGGGCGCTGATCTCGTCACTCGTCTCCAACAAGTGTGTTTGGAACTCGTCCAGCTCGGCGTGCTTGTCGGGATAAAGCTTTCTGCAATTAATCGATTATCAATCGAACGGAGAAAGAATCAAATAAAATAAACGCATTATAGAGAGGAAAAACGCGCTCTCACTTGAGAACAAAAAAGTTTATTCCGTCGATCTCTTCGACGCCCTCGTTAACGGCCTCGGAGTCCGTTTCCGGGCTATCCTTGATGTCCGAGTCGTCCGTGGCTTTGTACTCCGTGGACTTCATCTGCAGCTCGACGCCGTAGCCCGATAATCGTAGCTTTCGGTCTGGACGATTCTGAAAGAGAATAAACAAATTATAATAAAAATTAATAATAAAAATCGATAATTATAATTTTTTTTAATACGATAGTCGTTCGTACCATCACGTAATGTCTCAGCGTGTAACCGATCTTTTTAGACTCCGCGAGAGACTTCAATTTTTCGTGAAAGGCGACGAATTCCGGCGTTCCAATCTCGCCATACAGAACCACGTTCTTGGACGACTGTTGCGAGCCCGGGTAACGATGATCGATGTCGTACGTGTTCACCGGCTCCCAATCATCCTGCGAACGAAATTTTTGCACATATTGTTATACATTTTTATCATCATTAAGGGAAACTCCCAACAATTTAAATTTTCACATGGATGTGTTGATTTTAATATATGTTTCTATTGTACGTTTGCCTGTTGATTATATACATAAATAAATAAATTATATATAATTGTAAATAATTTTTTTTTTTTACAATTTCTTTTTTGATGCAATTCTTTTTCGATACATTTGTTTTAAGTTTGCTCTTACCCGATCCACCAATTTTTCTACATCTCCGACGGAGCACGAGAACTTGCCGCCGGCGTCCACGAAAGCCGGACAGTCGAGCTTCGACGCATTTTTGTTTCTCGCCATTTGCGAAAACATTTCCACCCGAGCCGAGTAAATTCGCAGCGAGAGTCCAAACTTCAGTACGGACATTTCTACGGAGCTGAGAAACTGGCCGGCCAGTTTTATGACCCTGTCGTATCGCTCCTTGTCCGTTCCTGCAATAAAAAAAAAAAATTCCCCTTCACTCCAGATTCTTTGCAACGACACTAAAACAAAAACAAAAAAAATTGTCTACCTGTGATGAGCACATCGTCCCCTGTGCCGGAGACCGCTTCGACGAATCTCCAAAAGTAATTCGGATTTTCGTCGCCCAAATATTCCGCCGCTTCGAGGACGATCGGCGTTTCGCTCCATTTTGCGTTTATCTGCGTGCTCACGTATTTGTTTACCCGTCGATCGGCATTGGCGTCGCTCAGGCCGACGAGCAGCAAGCACAGCGCGTACTGCCACATCTGCGAGACAAAAACAAACAATGAACGATCACATCCGTCCACGGTGCACGTGCGAACAATCGGCCGAAAAAAAAAAAAATTGACGCCTAATCGGTTCGGCGGACTTAAGGCGGAGAGTCAACAATAAATGATCATCGTGTTCCCGATGTTCGCAATTGGGACACGAGTGCACAGTTCGATTGGGACGATGAAGTGACTTCGGAGCACCGCACTCACCTCGTTCGTTATCGCCGTGCGACTGACTAGTTTTTCATTATCTTTGCAGACCGGTGCGACGAAGGGTTAAACGTGGATGTTTCGCTCACCTTTTAATTCAATATAACAATAAATCTATAGAGTCGATAAGCGCAATACATGGGTAGCGACGACGACCAATCCATGTGTCGCACGTGCCGCGGTGAGCCACACAGGCACAATGGGGAAAGGACGCGCGAAATATAATAATCGCACAGTCCCCCTGCCGGACGTTGAACGTAAATAATCGCAAAGGATGCGCTGCGGCCTAGACTCGTTAGGATAATCGTCCATAGCGGTGTAGACCGCGAGACGCGCGGACATCGACCGGCGATTGCATACTCGTCTTATTCACCGTTTTAATTAACGTAAAGGAGCATTAAAAACAATAAAGATAGAAAAAAACACAGCGTCGAGACTCGGCCTATGATTAGTTTTAATATCGATTGCAGGTAATGTTGAAAGACTCTCCCAGCGACACGGAAAGTCCCGGACAGAATTGATGAGAACGCGCATGCGCGGTTCGCTCAGCTGATCGGTCGTGCGCAGCTACGGCAAGAACATTTCCGTTTTATTTCATCGTAATCTTAAAAGAACATTTAAAAACAATAATAAACGGAAAAAATTCTCAGCGTCGAGGCTCGACCTATGGTTAGTTTTAATATCGGTTGCAGGTAATGTGAAACACGCACCCAGCGACACCGAAAGTCCCGGACAGACTTGATAGGAATGCGCATGCGCGACTCGCTCAGCTGATCAGTCGTGCGCAGCTACACACTGGGTTTGTCGCGTGGTATCGCACCTCGCGATTTACCAGCAAGTTTTAGCAAAGTTTTTAATTCTTCGCGTCTCTCAGTCTCGCAAATTGTTTAATCGGTTGTCAGTGATTTGAAAAACAGTAAAAAAAAATGGGGGTTGGCGATTATGTGCAAACGTTGTCGGATAACCCGTATTTCGGAGCGGGTTTCGGCCTCTTCGGATTGGGTGCCGGCGCGGCTCTCCTGAGAAGACTCTCGCAAGTCGGAATTATCATGTTCAGGTAATTGTCTTTTTCGGCTCGAGTACTCGAACGGCTTGTTTTATTGTGCGCGTCTTTTTTTTAATTTCGCAGGCGACACTACATGATCACTCTCGAAGTACCGTGCCGCGACAAGAGCTATCAGTGGCTGCTGCAGTGGATAACGCACAAGGGCGCCAGAAAAACTCAGCATCTCTCGGTGGAAACGAGCTTCGAGCAGCGCGACACCGGTCACGTTAAAACTAAATACGAGTTTATACCTAGCATAGGAACACACTTCTTCAGGTACCAAAAAATTCAACGAGGTATCTAAAAACACGATTCAAACACCTGTGGAACAAATTCTTTTTTTTCTAGTGTTATTTAATTTACTATCACTTATTTTACTGAAGTTACTCTGATCTTAGTATTGTATCGGAAAAAAATGTACAAAGCCCTCAATTTTTTTTAAATAACACTTCTTCAGGTACCAAAAAAATGCAACGTAATATCTAAAGATTCGATTCAAACACCTGTTCGACTAATTCATTTTTCCAGCGCCATTGAATTTACTAGTATTTATTTATTTAAGTCATTTTAGTGTTATTATTCGGTCAGAAAAAAATGTATGAAAAGTTTGTAATTTTTGTTTTTTTTTTATGCAGATATCAGGGCAACTGGATAAAAGTTCAGAGGACCAGAGAGCAACAGACTCTGGATCTCCACATGGGAATCCCTTGGGAGACCGTGCAGCTCACAGCGTTTGGAAAGGACAGGAGCATATACTTCAATATTCTGGAAGAAGGTTGATATTTCCTGGTGTCCAGAATACACGTCACTTTTTCATTTCTTTTAATCATCATTTTTTTTTAATCTGCCGTAACGAAATTATGCGTACGGCAATTATATTGATTTTTATATTAAAAAAAAAAAAAATCAAGACCGAAGACTAACCGATAAGCAATACTTTACCATGCATATGTTTCAATATTCTGGACGAAGGTTTATATTTCCTTTTATCCAGAGTAAACGTCGCTTCCTCATTTCTCTTAAGGAGGGAGTCTCGCTGCTCGCTGACTTCGCATAAGTTCAACAACAATAAGAGAAAATTGCAAGTACTTCTTGATGGTGTAAAAATCTGAAAAAAATCATGTATACTACAGGTACTGAGAAGATTAATTAATCTGAAACTTAAAGACTTAAAAATCTGAAAAAATTCATACGTATTCAGAAAAATAAACGAACCATTTTCATTAAAAAAAAGTTTTGTTGCCGGGTAATTTGTTAACTAATTAATTTTTTGATGAATTTGTTAATAACATTTTGCTATTATTATTATGCAAAATTAATCTTCTCAGTACCTTTAGTATACATGATTTTTTTCAGTTTTTTACACCATCATGAAGTACTTGCAATTTTCTCTTATTGCTGTCGAACTTATGCGAAGTCAGCGCGCAGCGAGACTCCCTCCTTAATCGCAATTCGATGTTTCTCTGGCCTTCAGTTTTTTATTTACCGTAGCGTAATTATGTATACGATGATCGCGTTAGGTTGCGTCAATATTGAAACTAGTGAACGATATTTTACCGTAAATTTGTGATCGAGTTAGACGATAAATGAAAGTGGTTTGCTTGCAGCTCGACAAATGGCGTTGAAGGAGCACGAGGGAAAGACGATAATGTACACGGCGATGGGAAGCGAGTGGCGTCAGTTCGGCCATCCGAGAAAGCGACGTCCCTTGGATTCCGTCGTTCTCGACACCGGCGTCGCCGACAGGATAATAAACGACTGCAGAGAATTCATCGACAATCCCGGATGGTATAGCGACCGAGGTTATTTCGTGTAAAGTATCGGGAGGGTAGTCGATCGAGAAGAATCGAACGAGATTTGTAAGGGGAATATCTTTCGTACTGCAGGAATTCCGTACAGACGGGGATATTTGTTGCACGGACCGCCCGGCTGTGGAAAATCGTCGTTTATAACTGCCCTGGCTGGCGAACTCGAGCGTGGAATTTGCGTGCTGAATTTGTCTGAGAGGGGCCTCACTGACGACAGGCTCAATCACTTGTTGGCCGTTGCTCCGCAACAGACGATTATTCTGCTCGAAGACATCGACGCGGCTTTCGGCAACAGAGAAGAGAGCAAAGAGGGTGAGGAACACTCATTTTTCCGGTGCATTCCCGTTGTACTCAAGTAGAATAAATCGGGTGATAATAGTACATTACTCCACGAGGGCGAAAAACGTTTTTCTAACGAGTGTGAGTTTGCAGCATGAGCCGAAGGCGAGTGCTGTAATCACACGAGTTAAAAAAAAGTGTTTCGCACGACGGATGTACGACAATTTCTCATCACAAGGTGCGAAAATGGCGGTTTTACGTACGCGAAGCGGGTGGAAAAGTGGCCATTTCCGCACCGAGTGATGAAAAATGATTTTTTAAACAACGAAAATTGGAGATTTAACGTGTTAAATACCTTTAAAATTTGGTCGTAACCAACTCTGGAAACATCGATCTGAAGTAATTTAGAACTTTCGATATCTTCGATGCGTGATTTAATCGAAGCTCTATAAATAAATATTAGCCGAAATCTACTAGCCGATTCATCGTGACTTGTTAACTGGGTGGCAAAACACCGCGGTGGTAAAACAACTTTCCATTTGACGTGTATAACGGTTGGTTTTGAAATACCAACCAAAAACCTCCAGAAGGTTGAAATCAGAGTCGGTTTGGCGCTCCAATCGACTCTCCCAGTGGGAGTAAATTGCCAGAAAGCAACCAAAATCGAACCCAAGGTTTTTCCAAGCTCATCAAAAAATTATCAAAATAGCAATTTTTATATAGACATGATTTTCGTATTTTTATAGTGAAATCTGCGTTCGATGGACTGAACCGAGTGACCTTCAGCGGGCTCCTGAATTGTCTGGACGGTGTCGCGTCGACCGAGGCTCGAGTCTTGTTTATGACGACAAATTACCTTGATCGATTGGATCCCGCTCTGGTCAGACCGGGCAGAGTCGACGTCAAGGAGTACATCGGCTGGTGCAGCGTCGACCAGGTCGAACAGATGTTTCTCAGATTCTACCGGGGCCCCGGCGAAACGACCGTCGCTATC
Source organism: Ichneumoninae sp. B BG-2022a (assembly GCA_030522725.1). Taxonomy (NCBI): domain Eukaryota; kingdom Metazoa; phylum Arthropoda; class Insecta; order Hymenoptera; family Ichneumonidae; species Ichneumoninae sp. B BG-2022a. The sequence continues at coordinate 27,573 of JAPYZD010001643.1, forward strand.
GCTCGCGAATTCGCCGAGAGTGTCATGAGACAGAACAGGCCCGTCAGTCCCGCGCAGATTCAAGGATTCTTCATGTTTCACAAAAATAATCCCGAAAAAGTATTGAACAACGTGGCGCAAATATGGGAGCTCACATGATCGACGTCGAGGAGTCGCGCACTCACCGGAAAAAAGAATTTACTGTAAATAGTATACGAACATTATTTCTGAAAGTATTTCGCACACTGATAAAATATGCAGTTGAATCAACTAAAGATTCGTGTAGGAACGTTGAAATATTTAGTTGGTCGAGCAAAATATTTTAAGGCCTCAAAAATATTTCGGTGAGATAATGGAGAAAATTGTTTAACTGACCAATCTTTTAGTTGTACCAACAAAAATATTTATTTGAACGTTCCCGCCCGAAACTTTACGTGATTCAACCAATTTTTTTATCGATGCGATAATTGCTCGTATTCGCTCAATGTAACGCGAGCGTGTTTCGTTCGTCGAGCTCCGACGTTGTAACATTTTTCACCCCAGTGACTAAACACGCGAGAATAAAAGTACACGATTTTTCTCGTACCTCTTTCCATCCGTCTTTTAATATAAAAAATTATCATTCACATTATGTATCACCGGTTATAATACTCTTGGAGCTTGCTACACATATAATGCGTATGAGATAGAATAGTAGAAAAAAAAGCATGACAATATATCTATTGTGCCCGAAACAGCGAACAATTGTTGTCTCGAGCTACAAATAATTTTTTTTTCTTCTTTTTCTTCGTTTAATCCAATAGGATCAATTACTGATATGTAAATTATTTACATCGCGCGCTTCGCGGCGAATACCCAGTCGTCCGCGGACCAACGTTGCAAATATTTTTTTACATTTCGTTTTTTTTCTTGTACAATATTTTTCATGATATTTTTCATGATACTTCTTTCTTTTTTATCTTCAATATCGTAATATTTTCGACGTTGTTCGTTGGACTGGAAGATGCGCCCTCCTCACAATTGTACAGTTTCGTCTCCCTCGAAGATCATCGTAATGAGATCATGATCGTCGCAAGGAGTCTGCGGAGTTTTTTTTTTTAGAAACTCCAGATGTACGGTTCGTAGTTCAACGGATCCGGTTGTTCCATGTGACTCGCTTGACTATTGCTGCTCACCATACACGAGGGATAAGCGACGCCCGGATTGACCTGGCCAGGTGGAACGGACGGCGCTATCGACGCTGCCATTCTGCAGTCAGGCCGCTGTTGCATCATCGGTCCCATGGCTTGCATGGGCTGAGGTCCGGGCGGCGACGGTCCCGGAGGCGCCGGAACGAGCGGAACGGGTTGGACCGGCAGGTCATGCACCGACTGCATCATTTCCGGGCCTGGAACGTAACTCGCCACTGAAAAGAGATTAGCGGAGTAAAATTATTATTCCGGACGACAAATTTGTTATCGTCAACGATTTATTTTGATCTTAAACTCACGGGCTCCGTTGTCGTGAAACTGCATCGCAGCGGCTTCGGGAATCATGTTTGCGGGCGGAGAAACGATCTTTGGCTGCGCGGACTCTGGGTTTCTCTTCTTTCGCTGAGCCCTCTTCGGACCAGCGGCCGAACAAGAGACCCGCTTTTTCACGCCCGACGATTTTTTCCTCTTCTCGCTCGACAGCTTTGGTTTGTTCGGGCGATTGCCGCTCGGCTGCCACAGATGTACGGTGTGCACCGCGTTGCCTTCGCTGTAAATGCAAAATTGATTTTTTTAAACAAGTAGATGAATGAGATGCATGAGAGCTGAGCAGTACCGAGTACTTGCTTGGCACCTTAAGTTAGTACGTGAAGTACACAAATACTTTTTAGTATTTCAAGTACTTTTTGAATAGCGCTCGCATTACGGATACTCACTAAGTAGCATAGGGGAGACCGATGCAAAATAGCACAGCCGGGCAAAACGGGATAGTGAGGGCAAAACTCAATTTTCCAATAATTTTTGGATGCCCTATTTTGTCCCAACGATACAAACAGATTTTGAAACCCGTTTTGCCTCACGTACCACCTTCGCCACCATGCCATTTTGCCCCGCTCTCCCCTAATATCCTTTTTCTATTGATATATGATTATCTGTCTAATCTTTTCAACAAGTATAACTTTAACGTGAATGTATCTTAAAAAATTTCATTAAAGACCGAGAAGGCTGCGTTTTAGTTTTTTTTTTGTATGAAATTGTGTATCAAAATAATTTTCTTTTTTCAAAAAAGTAAAAAATATATTGAGAACAGTCTGAAACCGATGAATGACGAAAATTTGAGTTAGAGCTTGACAATAAAAATGTAAACATTTTTTAATGTTACGGAAAAAGGTGCAGAGTTATTTATTTGCACACGACTTCCTCATTTACTACTTGAGTCTGATCAACGGGCTGCAGAGCCGAAAACGTACCCTTGCTTCTTCCCGAGTTTCCAACTGTGTATCCCAGCCTTGTGCAATCTCTCTCTAATGGTATCGACGCTGCAGTTAAGCCCGAGGGCGGGTGCGACGTGTTTGGCCGCTGTCAGAGGATGCTGCGTCGCCATCGCGATTATAGCGTCGTCCTGTTCCTTGGTCGTTATTCTCCGCCGACCTTTCCGCTCCTTGGTCTGCACGTTGCCCTCCTTGTTCCAGCGCTCGAGCCACCTCTTCACCGTCCGCTCGGACCGATTTATCGCCAGGGCTATCGACAGCGTCGACAATCCCGCCTCGGACATTCCGATCATTCGATTTCTTATCTCCACGCTGGTTTCGAGCGTTCCCTTCGCCTTGCCGCCCTTCTTCTTTCGCTTCTCGTTGCTCGACGACTCCTCGCAATCCTCCTTCGAACCGTCCTTGCTCAAATCGTCGCCGTCCGACATCTGATCGTTCGAACTACTCGAATTCGAACAGCTATCCGAACGGACGATTCTGCCGGGTCGACGAGTCGGCTGAGCTCTCGCAGGCCGCGAGGGAATCTGCGGCGGTTGCTGCTGCGCTTGGTAGTCAAGCTGGTGAGGCTGGTGCTGGTCGAGATGATGATGGTGCGACTGGAGCTGCTGCTGCTGAACTTGCTGCTCCTGCATGTGCTGCTGGTGCGCCTGTTCCTGTTGGGCCTGCCGCTGAGCCTGATGATGTTCCTGCTCGCGTTGCGTGTGCAACTCCTGCAGCTGCTGCTGAGGCGGCGGCTGATCGTGGCCCATCGCGTGCGGTTGGCCCTGGCATTCAAAACTGTACTTTAATAATCGTACGAAGATAGAACGTGTAGATTTTACGAAAAATGAATCGGAGCGAAATACAATTTTTTTGTATACCCGAAATAATGAAAGTATTCAGTGCAGAATTTGACGCAGCCTTGCATTAAATCGAGAGGCAAATTAAAAAAATGGAAGTTGTATTCTTCGAGATTCTACGGAAAATGAGTCTGATAGAAAAGTGATTTTTAAAAATGCATAACATAATACAATTATTTGGTGTAGAACTAATTTTCTACCTGTTGACAATAATTAGTGCTTTGCATTAAAAAGAGCCCAATTCTCAAAATCGAATGAACATAGAACATGTGTTCTTCGAGATTCTACGAAAAATGAGTCTGATTTGATGAGATTTTTTTTGTACAGAAAATAATAAAATTGTTTGGTGTAGCAATAATTGTCCACCTGCGGATAGTGATGAGTGCCTTGCACTAAATCGAGTGGCCAATTCTGTGCGACGTTCAGGTCGGAATGATGCTGATAAACTTGCGACTCGGAGGGCTGAACGAGACCGAGAGCGTTATCGAATGGCGCTTGATTGTTCGGTAGAGTCTCGCTCGCGACTTGCATATCGCTGTTTCCTTGGGCCAGGGACGACGGCGGTTGCTGCTGTAGATTTTGCTGAGGAAAGACGAATCCAGGCTGAACTCCGGGTTGCTTTAGAGCGTCCGCGGGCGCCCCGTCGCCGACGTACACATCTCGCGCTCGTACTTTCAGAGATCGTTGTTTCTTCTTGGCCGTAGAGGCGCCGCTCTTTTTGCTTTTGACGTTAGAATCTTTCGTCGCTAGTTTCTTCTTTCCCAGCTGGGTTCCCGTCGGCCTCCAGACAGCTTGCTGAATCGTCGCGCCGTCACCGTCGCTGCTGAGAAACAGTAAAATTAATTATCGTTTCCTTGCTTCTTTGGCAGCGTAAATTAAATACGAAAAATTACAGGGATCCAGTTACTTTTTGAATGTGACTCGTAGAGCGAATAACAAATCATGATCACTCTTTATCTTTGCTGATAAATAAAGTTTTTATTGACGAAAAATTCAAATATTTTTGCCGAACCCTGGACGAATTCTCTGCATGTGTTTTCTGAAAGGACTCACATTGAATTCTAACTTTGTGCAATCTCTCATTAAAATGTTAATCTCTCTGGAAACGAAATTAGAATTCTTTATGTCCGCAGCTAATTGAAGTTTTTATTGAAAAAAAATGCAAATTTTTTTGGTCTGATCATCAATAAATGTTGATTAAAACTATGAGATATCTTTGCACGGAAAATCACCCGAGAGGAATTCTCTGCATGTGTTTTCTCGAAGGGCTCCAATTGTGAATTCCGGCTTTGTGCAATCTCTCCCTTATAGTGTCCACGGAACAGTTCAGACCCAGAGCAGGAAGAACCGCTTTGGCCGCAGTTATGGGAGTCTGAGTAGCCAGGCGTATTATCGCCTCGTCCTGCTCCGACGTGGTAGCTCTTTTCCTTCCGCAGCGCTCCCTGGTCTCCACGGTGCCTTCCTTGTCGAATCTGTTCAACCATCTCTTGACCGTTCGTTGCTGAAATTACAAATTTTTCAAAATCCATAATCCCAATGATAATCGAGCTGTAAAAGGAAGTTTTCTTTTAATGTAGAAAATTGAATTTTTCATATCGCTTTCTTGAAAAAGTTGAAGATTGAAATTTCCATATCATTTCCTCAGAAAAGTTGAAGATTGAAATTTCCATATCGCTTCCTCACAAAAGTTGAGAAGTTTAGATTTTCATATCGCTTCCTCATAAAAGTTGAAAAGTTTAAATTTTCATATCGCTTCCTCATAAAAGTTGAGAAGTTTAGATTTTCATATCGCTTCCTCATAAAAGTTGAAAAGTTTAAATTTTCATATCACTGCCTCATAAAAGTTTCAAATTTCAATTTCCACATCGCTTGCTTATAAAACAGAAAAAAAAAATGTTAACGCAACAAAAAAAATTACAATTAAATGAATCGACTTACCGAGCAATTAACGGCCGCCGCGATTTCCCGGAGTCCCAAGCCGGCCTCGTACATTCCGACCATCCGGTTTCGCAGTTCCGGTGTCGTCTCGTGAACACCCCGCGTTTTGCCCATTTTATTTTTATCATCAAATCAATTTATTCAAACGATCGATTTTCCCATATCTTTAAATCACATTTTACCGCTCGTACGTAACATTTTTGAATCTCACGCTACCGATGACGTTTCGAACGCGACGAGGCCACGTGACAATTGCCAATAGTTTTCCGAACGGATTTTTAAAAGTTTCATCCTTGCAGGTTAAACAAACACAACGATCGGGTTGTATATCGTCGGGGATCCACGGCTAAATTTTTCCTCCGAATCTCGTCGGAGCTCACAATATACGCTCGCCGATCGCGTGCTTGGCTCGAATCGCGATTATCATCGAGCAGTCAACGTTTCTTTCGTGCTCTCGGCATCGCCGCTTTGACAATGGGGACAGTAGAAACGCGTCCATGGATCGGATCCGCATCGGTTTACCGAATGAACGAGATTTTTCCAAGAAATTCACTTGTCGAGTTCGACGACCTTGCTGTTGTATCGCGGGTCGGATTTGTCGAGGCTGCGAGATTCGCGAAGATCTTTTGCGTTGTTGCGAGGTTCGGTTGTCACTGAATTTCGAGGAATATTCGCGAGCTCGGACGAAAACACCTTCCAGTCAATACAACTCCGGCGCTGCGCGCAGCCGTAGATATTATTTTGACCCCGTGAACGAAATCGGATCACCTCGATTCTGAAGGAAAATCTTCATTTCTCAGCGAGCCTCTTCGCTCGAACCGTCGGCGATCAAATCCGGTCGTGGGATTTGCACGGTTTTTTAAAAATCCGATCGCACGTCGTCGTTTTATCGCGAAATGTATCATCGACGAGACGGTGGAGCGTCGTCAATAACAGTTCAGCGGACTGTACCGTCGCTCCGGTTGTACAGTCCGTGGCAATGATTTTGTCCCACGACTTGGCCGACTAGCCAAGTGTAAATAGCAACGAAATTAAAACTTAAGTTATTCTCTGTTTAAAATTATAAAATATATTGCTCTGTATTCCGTATTGCTCATCCTAACTTGTTAGTTATTATTATTATTATTATAAAATGTATCATTCCCGAGCTGTAAATCAGGATTTATTGTAAACTGGCAATGAAAGGAGAAATCCGTAAGAAAAATGAAATTTAAATAAGAATGGAGAGGTTGATGAGGGATCGTCGCGGCATATTGGTTTGTAAGCTCTAGTTTAGTTCTTAGGTAGGCATTAGACGATGTTTACTTTTCAGGATCACAAAGTATCCCGACTGTACCGGAGGTCCTCGGCGCCACCGGTACAGTCGGTCGAATTAGTTTAGTCCAAGGCCTAAATGTTTTGTAGAGAAAAAAACACTCGACCGACGATAGTTCAGTCTCCGTTAATTCGTAGACATTCATTGAGGAGAATCCAGCGGCGAGGAAGGTGTTTAAGACTTGGAACTGGAGGCGCATAACGCGTTACATGGACGATTGAGGTTGGTCAATATTTTGGCGCTCGACTGTACCAGCGAACGGAGGGTACTCCGGGCTAAATCGGCGCTCCTCGTGCACCTTCGACGCAATTATATTGACCCACAAAATCTCCGCGCCTCCTCCCCACTCTACCATTGTCAATTTCCGCGTAAGCTTAAATGCAACAGTTTCCAAAGCGATATATCAATACCCGATGGAGAAACTCGTCTGCTCGCAGACGGTAACTTACCGACAGCGCGGCATGAGATTTTCTACAGGACGATGTTTACATTGGACGCTATTCGGAAAAAAAACATTGACGCTGACTATTAAATGAAAGCTATTGACGAAATTGTTCGTCTCTCAAATAAGATGAATGCTTTCAATTGTGGGATTCGAATTCAATGGATTCAGCGAAGGGTAGGGATTGATTGGATTGATTGGATTTACGTATGAAAAAAAAGTATCGTTGAACATTGACCAGCTCGTTACGAGTTAAGGTTTAAGGCGGTACGGAATGCGAAAATTGGCTATGGTCAGAAAGTCGCAGGGTATTCGGCCGTGTGGCGTGTCAGCAACACGGGAGCACACGAGATAGAATAAATGGGGTCCGACACTAAACTAGTAGCATCCGCCGATCAAATCTGTCTGCCTACGTGCATGCGCTGGGAGTCTTCGAATGGGAACGGCACATGTCATCGTAGCTATATGTAGACCCTCGGCCCGACTATAAAACATTCGATCCTTCGATCTGGCCGTTGCGAATTAATCGACCTATTAATTCGACTACGACCCGCAAACCTCAATTACGATTCTCCCTGTTCTAGAAACTTAAATGTTTTCCGTTTGAGGTTATAACTCACAAAGGAGATAAAGTAAAAATTAAATTATCGGTCGATGAGTGCAATCCATTGTAACATATTTGTACATACCCAGATAGAAAGACGTGCCGTGGAGCGTGTGTATCGTAACATTGGTACTGCATCGTTCCGTCTCCGAGCCGTTTGTTGTCTATTTGGGTAATAAGGGCTGGGTTTCGGAGAATCGAAATAGGGACAATCCTCAATTACGATTCTCCTATTTCTAATCTAAAGACTTAAATGATTTCCCTTTGAGGTTATAACTCTCAACGGAGCTGCTATATAAAAGAAAATCAATCGATGAGTAGTCTTTGTTTGCACTACATGCGTATAATTATTATTAGGCCCAAAGCAGTATAAGAAGATAACTGTCTAAATTCTCCCGTTTCTAAAGGCAAATGTTTTCCGATCGAATTTATAACTCTCAACGTATCTGAAAAAATATCAATAGGTCGATACAGTACATACTTTGTAGTGCATGCTGATCATAAGGGCACGATGCAAGAATAATATAATTATTGAAGTTTTTTTTTTATGATGCACATATGGCGAACCTTCCACAGCGTCCTGTATTTGGGCGAATTGTAATTGATGCAACCCCCAATTACGATTTATCCGTTTCTAAAGACTTAAAAGGTTTTCCGATTCGAGTTATAATTCTCGACTAAAAAAAAACATCGATCGATCGATACTGTACATTGTTTGTGCCATACTAGGTCGATCCAGGGATAATATAATTTTAAAAAATGATGTAAATATTCTCCGAATCTTCGGACTGCGTCGATTGTTGACAAACGCAGGACGCCGTGTTCGGTCCGTACGACGCACAATTATCCGGCGGGGTTTTCAGCTCGAGTTTGCAGGCTCCGTGTCCCTCTCATATCCGGCGCGCGGGCTCAGTCGCACCCTTGGTGGCTCGGCGTAGGTACACGGTCTCCGATTGAGAATATAGGCCACCGAATAAAAACATCGGCGAGCTCCGGTCACGTCGGGCTCTGCTCAGTTGAACTTCGCTGACGGTCCGTGAAGTGTGCTCGACAGACCGTTTTAACGTTTTAACAAAATAATCCAATTTCGTTTTACCGTATAGGTAAAGGAGGTGAACAATAAGGGAGTTGAAATAAAAACCGGGAGAATGAAATACACGGTGGTCGTTCTTTGCCTGCTGCAGGCTTCGCTCGTCTACTGCGGGGTAGGTCGATACTGCAAGCCTCGTAGCTGACGCGTTGTCCTGACTGTTTACCGTTCAAGGCTGTTTTCGAGCCTCGGATAAATAATAAATAGAAATTTATTTTTTAAATTACTGCGATCGTTTTTTACTCAAGGGACTCTGCTCAGCAACGCAGTTTCAAGTATTTGACAATTCATTTAATTGAACTTTGGTGAAAAAAATAAATAAATGGCAATTATTTTTCAACAGCGTTAAATTCCACTAAAAATGATCTGTAACAAAAGGGAAAGTTCACCATAAATCCACTTTGGTCCGACATCCACATAAAGATTGTTATCTTCGGAAAAAAATGCCCGTTTAGTGGAAATTTTTATTTTTACTTTTTATTATTATTAAACTTTATTCTTTAAAAAAATTAAATTAAGGAACGCCTTTTTTTATACTTGATCGAAAACACTTTAGATTCGTCCAATTCGTTTGTGTAAACACGAACGAATTGATACACGATTGGACAGGATCGCTCGATAAGTTAATCTTTTTTTTTGTAATGTTCCGATTTCAGTCAAGACCCAGCTTCGTTTCGGACGAGATGATAGCGGTCGCAGCGAGCGTGGTAAACGCGTGTCAGACCCAGACAGGCGTGGCTACAGGTATCGTGTTGTTTTCTCGCTGCCCACTCCGCCCAATTCACTGGCACTTTGCCAATCGCCGTTGATAATAAAATCTACATTTATTTTTTCCAGCTGACATCGAGGCCGTGAGAAATGGACAGTGGCCGGAATCGCGCCCATTAAAGGTAAAATAAAAACAGTTACAAAAAATAATTACAATTAGTTAAAAAAAAAGTTATTTCATTGAATTATTTTGATCGAAGATGAATTAACGCGCATTAATTAAATACCTGGATATACACAATTCCAGTGCTACTTGTGTTGTCTGTTAAATTTAAATTAATTTTAAAAGATTAATTTCACAAAATCCAAAAATGGTATTTCATTGAATTTATTACATTTTGATTGAAGCTGAATTAACGCGAATTGATTAAATACATGTATATATATAATTTCGGTGCTACTTGCGTTGCCTGTTAAATTGGAATTAATTTAAATTATTAATTTCACAAAATCCAAAAATGTTATTTCACTGAATTATTACATTTTTATCGAAGCTGAATTAACGCGCATTAATTAAATACACGTATATATATATAATTCCAGTGCTACATGTATTGCCTGTGGGAGCAATTTGGCCTCGTGGACGACAAGAGGGAGCTGAGCCTCAGCGGCATGCTGACTTTCTTCCAAAGAATACCTGCCTACAGAGAGGAAGTTCAAAGGGCCGTTACCAAGTGCAAGGCGATCGGTAAATACTTGGGTATATATGTTATTCGTTTTTTCTTTACCCGATTATCACTGCGACGCTGTGGGTGCGGTCGAAATTTTGTGTTTGATGCTTTGTATGGTCTAAAAAAAAATTGCACGCGCGCATGAAGTCGCTGTAATGTTTGTTGTCTTTCGATTGCACTCGAAGAGCAGTTTTTCACATAAAAAAAAACAAAAAATATTAATTGAGTTTTTTTTTATTCGCAGCTAACGGCGACAACTGCCAGTACGCTTACACGTTCAACAAATGCTACGCCGAATTATCTCCACGGGTGGGTTTAACGATTTTAAATTAATTGTCGTGAAACTTTATTGTTATTGATTTTACCATCTTTTGTTTCTTTTTTTTACTGTTTCAGACTTACTATCTATTCTGAATTAATCGGGACGACGAAGAATCGTATTTGATAAATAAACAAATCGACCAAAGACGAGGAAAAGAGGAAGAAAAAAAGTACCCTCAATGCTCAACAAGACAATTCGCCGAATAATACTATTCGATATTAACGTTTTCGATTGAATTTATACCATGTAAAACACCTGTGCGGGTGTCCAATAATGTAATCCATTTTCGTATAACGATCGATGTGTGTGTCGTTTAAAATAAAAAAAAAACAAAATAATAAAAAACACAATGTAATGTAACAGCCTCGAAGTTGACCGTTTGAGACCTTTGCTTCGCGGAAATAGAAGTATCCGACGAAGACGTTGCGGGTCAATTGCAAGTTGTCAACCGCGGATCTCTAATTTGTACCGTCACATCCGCGATACAGTGTCGAGCAATTTTTGGCACGTGTACAATGAAACGAGAATTTTTTTTTTATTTAGAAAACGTTCAAAACTTTATATAACTACGAAATTTGTGAAAAATAAGTTTTGTCATTTTTCGCATTAGGTTCACCGAATAATGACGGAAAATCTTTGCTTTTTTTCTTTTTTTAATCGAGACGATTCTTGACGTCTTAATTTCGAGCAAAACTACCAGTTCAAGCGAAACAACTATGTAACACAAATGGGGACTAGAGTGTGTAATATAAAAAATGCAATTAAGCAGTTCCGGTGGTTCTTATTTAAGACCACCGGCTGCTCTCGAAAAACGAAGAGTTCTCGCACTTTCTTTGTCGGTGCATGACGATAAGATTCAACATGCCAAGAGTGATTCCTCTTCTTGCTTTCGTGCTCGCCATTGGGGCTGTGGCGGTTCAGAGTTGCGTGAGTTTCATCGGGCTTGATCGTTTGGAGAATCGCGTTTCATCGTGTTACAGAACTACACTGTAAAAATAAATCGTAAATTTAATGTAATGGAACTTGAAATCCGCTTACATTATATACATCAATTGTACATTAATGTACTTTTTCGGAAAATAAAAATAACAAATAGTAAAATAAAAAAACTTTCGCCGGATATAAAAAAAAATTATTACGAATAAAAATTTTACTGCAAAATTGCAACATAAATTTCGGAAATAGTTCATGTAAAAAAGCTTCTAATATCTGTAATTAATTTTGCAAATGTTTAGTGCATCTTTTAGTAAACGACTAAATACATTAAGTTTTTTCAACAACAAAAATTGGAAATGTTTGTTTTAAGACCGAGAAAAACGTTACTTTTATTTCACTTCGATAAGATTTTTTTTATGAGGTTGCGTGAAATTGAACAAGGATATTAAAAAAAATAATTTATCAGTCGGTGCCAGCGCAGTACAAGGAACTTGCAGGGCAGATCCGTCCACTCTGTATCGACGAATCGGGCACGACTGCAGGTGAGTTCGGTAGACCAAAAAAAGAAAAAAAAACACATTTTGAAGAACTTGCGATGAAAATATTGATATCTTTAAATATCGTCGGTTTTTTTTTCTTTTTAGACGTGATCGACGGTACATGCGATGGCAACTTCCCCGACGACCCTAAATTAAAAACTTACATAAAATGCGTTGCCGTCATGCTCGACATGGTAATAATAATAATATTTGAAAAAAAAATTTGATTCATCGAAAATATTGTAACAAGATATGTATTTAATTTTATCAGGTTGTTCGACAAAACATTAACTTCAATATAGTAATAGATATGATACCTGCGGCATCGAAGGCTAGGTTGACAGCAGCGGTCAACAGTTGTCGCGACGAGGGTGAGTAAACCGAGCTCGTTCGAAACTTCGCGAATGCAAAATTAAATTAGTTCAATCATGAACGCAATTGTTGTATTTTTCGCAGGTGGAGATAACATGCTCGACAGGATTTACAATATTGTCAAATGCATATACAAAGCTGATTCAGCGGTAAATATAATCCACTTCCTCTCTTTTGGCGAAATGTTTCTAAAAACAATTTGCCAAAAATCAAATTTGAGTATGAGAAGAAAAAAGACAAAAATGTTTGTTTCAAATTTTTCGAATGTGTGTTTCAAATTTTACAAATGCGTGTTTCGAATTTTACAAATGTGTGTTTCAGGATTTCTTCATGCCTTGAAGCTCCCAGCGCACCGAGCCGTAGTATCAAGGGGTTCGTGCGGGATCACCGAATTACTCTATGTAGTGACACAATAAATAAATGATGCAATTTATGACAACGTATTATATTTGTACTCGTCGAATAAATTCTACGATGTCCCACACAGATTTCATTATGTTTTATACAATCGTGAGAATTCTTAGAATAAAAAAAATGTTCACAATAACCCGAAACTTCAAATAATTCTATTAAATGTGATTTTACTCCTATTCATTGTAATCCATGTCGGTTAAGGCATAAGGTTTTGCTCCAAAAAATAGTTCGACTTTCAACATTTTTTTAAAGTGGGTATTAGAAGGGCATGGTCGTGTTTTTACATACAGTTCGTACAAAGTGTTATGAAGTTTGAGTTTTTTTCGCCGATTCCTAATCCTCCAATAAACTATTTCGTTATCCTGTAAAAATCAGCACAGAAGTGCTTTAAATATCGTTTCTATATTAAAGATGAATACTGCAAATTACTCAAATGTAATAAAAATATAATAAATTTGAATAAAAACTATTATAATACCCGATTTTATTAATAGTTTATAAACTTTTTGACTGGTTGGGCACACACAGACTGTGTGTAAAAACCCGACCTTGCGCTTTTAATACCCGCGTTAAAAAAAAATGTTGAAAATATACCTGTTTCTTGAACGGTATTCTTGTGCTCAGTGCCTTAACATTTTTGATTAATTTTAAAAAGTCGACCGTCTCGGATTGGCGCTAAAGTAATGAGGGTTTTGCATCCAACACATTAATAACAAGAACCAAACAGTCAATCGCGAGGTTTCGAGGGTCGACCTCAATTTTTTAATGTCGTGCAATGTACTTTGCGCAATATGAGTCTCTTAAGGTAGTACTAGCGCAATGGCTGACACCGCCTAAGTTTGAGAGGAATAAAAGAGAATTACAAACACTTCTCGATCGGATAAAAATCTGAAAAAAATCAAGCTTATAGAAGACGCTGATAAGATTGTTCGTCCATAATAATGATCTAAAAATGTTATTCGTTTCCTTTATGTTCAAATTTGTTTAAAATCGTAATTTTCAAGTATCAGATAAAATTCTAAAAAAATTCATACGTATTCAGAAAAATTAACAAATCATTTTAGTAATAAAAAAAATTTGCCTGCCGGGTAATTTTTTGCACAATTTTTTTTTCAGTAATTTGTTATGAACATTCTGAAATTATTATTGTGCACAAACAATCTTTTCAGCACCTTTTATATGCTAGAATTTTTTC
>JAPYZD010001644.1:0-37073 GCA_030522725.1 Ichneumoninae sp. B BG-2022a
GCGGCGGGGGGTGGGGGGGGGGGGGCGGGGGGGGGGGGCGGGGGGGGGAAGCGATGCATTGATTCACGAGCACACACGATATACGCGTATCGTTCGAGAAGGCGAGCAAGAGCAGGCCACATCATGCGTGGACCACCTTATCGTCTCTACACTCTCCTCGTGCACTATTCATGAAAGTCGATGACATAACAACCCACCTTACACCCGAATTTTGTTATGTTTTCAGGATGGTATTGGACCACAAGGCCACGAGTCTGCACAGTGATTACGGAAGTTTCGATCGACCATTGGCTGGGGGCGAGGGACAGGAGCGGGACGTAGAGGCTGCGGTTGATGGAAGTAGTACTGGAATGGCACAGTCCAGCGACGTTTATCAGAGGCAACCGTTGCTTCCCGGTGTACCAGTCAAAGGCAAGGACAGATGGGGTGGCGTCGGTTCGAGTTCGGACTATTACGAGGACGACGAGCACGACAAAATCGACGAGATCGGTCATGCGAGACACAGCGGCGTGCAGAACGGCTCCGGAAGCGGCATCGTCAAGCTCGACATACCTGCACCGCTCAGAGAGGAACCCCGCTTTCCGAAAGAAAAATGGAAAACCCTACTCGGTAATGCGTCCGAGGAAAATTTTTAACACTCGATACTTCCGACTGTAGAGAACTTGCGACTTTTAGAAAATTACGAGTCAATAACGAGTTAACAGAAATTCATGTATGTATATTGGAAAAACGTTAGAAACATTTTGGAAAAATATTGGAAATTTGAGAAGTTATCCGACCGTAGAGTTCCGCGGACCACGTATTAACAAGGACGAGGACACACCTCGAATTTCATAACTTTTCATTTCCGTGATATTATTGTCGAGTCAATGTACGGGAATCGTAAAGTTAATTAATTCAATTTAATTTATTGCAATAATCGATTATTCATGTTACAGCATTCCTATTCATGGTTGTAAATTTTATATTGACAACCACGTCGCTCGCAATGCTGCACGAACGGGTGCCGGATCGTACTACCTACGGTCCACTTCCCGACATAGTTCTCGACAATGTTGAGGCCCAGGATTGGGCGCTCGATGTCTCGGAGGTTTTGATAATGATCGTCTCCAATTCGGCAATGGTATTCGTCATTTTTCACAAGCACAGGTGAGCCACGAATAAAGTTTTATTAACGTCGACGGGACTTTCGATAAAGAGAACAGGAGGTCAGCCTTTACGACGGTTCTAATCGAATTTTGGCGTGCGGGTGAGATATTTACATATCGAACCGCGTGAGTCATCGTTCACTTTATCCTTAGTCTCATGGCCTTGTTAAGTTACTCTTACACGTAGTTACATCTCGACGTCGTGTCTGCACGCGTGGCCGGCTTACACGTGGCTCCGTTTGTACACAACGTACGACGATAGAACAATTTTCTTTCTTTTATTTTTTATTTTTGGCAACGTGTCAAATAATCGTCGCGGCAATCGCTTTTGTTCGAAGGTTCATTGTGGTGAGAAGAATATTTATGCTGATGGGAATGCTCTACATGATGAGGAGCATTACCTTCTACGTGACAGTCTTGCCGGTAGCCAGCAAAACTTATTTCTGCAGTCCGAAGCTTAATCACACGACACCTTTGATTATCGCCAAGAGGGTCCTACAGATAATGTCAGGCTTCGGTTTGTCGATTAACGGCAAGCACACTTACTGCGGCGATTTTATTTTCAGCGGTCACACGACCGTTCTCGTACTTTGTTACCTGATTATCAAAGAATGTGAGTATAACCCTTCGGTTCCCATATATTTTTTAGCGCCGAAAACGCATCCGTTAACGGTCTTGGCTGAAAATCAAGTGGGACGCTGGTGGTAATCGCCACAATTTTTTTTGCTTCGTGACACGAATATCCGTGTAAAGAATGGGAATGAGATTAAAATAACGAGCGAGTTGGTATTCAGAAAAAAGTACCCCGGTCAGAGGTAGTCTCGATTATTTCGATACATTTTGGATAATAGATTTTTGTTTAACATAAGGAGGCAAGAATGTACGATATTCGTGCTTCCTTTCAAGGATATTAAACCACTACGCTTCTGTTCTAAAAATGAATATTCATCGATGTTGAAAATGGGGTCGAGTGTAATCGTAGTAGAGCGCTGACGTTATCGAGCATGGGAAATAATGGTTGTAAAAAGGTGTCGAGTTATCACGGAACATAGAGTGCGCGCGCGCTTAACGTTAAATCCTGATATCGCTGCCTTTAGATCCAGTAGAAAAATCACATTCACCAAGAGGTTTCGTATCTGTGAGATAAAGATCCTAGTTTATATGAGCCAAAGTGCTCGAGGGGGAGAGTGAGAGGGAGAGATTTAGATCCTCTCGCTAAATCCTCGACTCTGTTAGCTGAATCATTGCTATATCCCTCGGCAATCTTAAAACGTTTAGGCTCGAACGACCTAGCGACTAACCACTGGCATCTACGCGTTTCAGACTCCCCGAGGAGATGCCAGCCTATTCACTGGCTCGCTGGACTCACCGCGCTTGTCGGGGTCGTTATGATCTTGATCTCTCACGCCCATTACACCGTGGATGTTCTCTTAGCGTACTGGATTACCACCCGGTTATGGTACATTTATCACACACTGGCCAACAACTCGCATCTGAAGGTGAGCAATTAAATACCCGCACAATCTGCGCTTATCCCGGCGGGTCGATACATAAGGTAAACGTCCCAATGACCGGACACGTCCCAGTAGCCGGACAAAGCGTGTGTGCAAGAAAGACGGAAATACGATATTTCATGCATGTCCGGGGACTGGGACTGCTCCCTTGGGTGGCCTGCCATTGGTACATTTACCTTACGACCGGAGCAACAGAATCGTGACACCTACTTGAAGCCGACAGGCACTTGTGCACAGTTAATAACGTTGTACTTTGCGTCACAGTGGGTCACGGGGTGTTCCACCTTCTTTCGTTCATTTTTCAATTTTTTAAAACTAATTTATTGACATTAAATACCGAGGTTTTGTTTTTATAGTGTCAAAATGTATGGTTCAAAGGGTTAACGCATGAAAAATCTCTGTTCACAGCAATACGGACCAAACAATTTTTTGGCACGGCTCTGGTGGTTTCCATTATTCAAGTATTTCGAGAAGAACGTGGGTGGTACAGTACCTCGACAATACGACTGGCCTCTTCCGTGGCCTCGAAGATTTCTTGCCAAGCACCCCAACCGGGACAGTTAATACTTGTCTCAGCTTCGCGACGGAGCCGACGTTTACGGGGTTATATTTGAATGTATATACTATACTTAGGCTTACAATATAAAGAGTGTCCTCGTTGTCGAAATGAAAGGAAGATATGAAAGAAAATAAGAGGTAAGATTTACGAGAGTACGAACGTGGCGCCGTGTGGCTTTTGACTAGCCTGTCGATTAAGGGCCGAAAAACGAAAATAATTCGCAGGTCGTATGCTTCAGCGTACTCTCGTGTAAATTTTAATGAAAAGATAGAAAGAAGAAAAGAAAGAAACGCTGCTTAGCCCGTTACGCCCGTCGTTCGTTAAAGTCGATAAAGCTTTCCAACTCTATTTTCGGTTGACTTTGATACTACGTCAATATACACGATCTTAATGAGGATAGACGAGTAATAATCGTAGTCGAAATTTTATAAAAGTTGGTAGTACGGATATATTCGGCAACGGCAAAAAACAAAAGCGGATGAAAATGATGAAACGAAACTTCGCTGGGACAGTGATAATATACAAGTCAATGTAGTCTGTTTATTTGGTAAAAATGTCTTCGTGATTATGTGGTATGTTGTGCGAGAGAGTGTGAGATAATGAAGTCGACGCATAATAATGAAAACTCGCCGCGAGAAGTTCTCGATAAGGCTGCACAACGTGTCATCGCCCTCCCGTTTAATTAGATATATAAACTAACGCTCCAATCGGCAGTTCATTTATCTTTATTTATTTTCTTCGCCAAGACAAACAATACGAGCCGTAGCTGTCCTGTACAATTCTCGTTGAGGCAAAATCCGATACATCCTTTTTCTTTTGTTCGCCAAGACAAACAATACGAGCCGTAGCTCGCTGTCGTGTAGAACTCTCGTTGAGGCAAAATCCGATACGACTTATACCGGTGAGAAACGAACACAGAATTTAGCGAGAGTCGTTCGACGATGACGTGAGGAAAGAGAGAGTCAGTCGTGCCAAGCGTTTCCACAACCCTTAGTTCCACCTTGCAGATTTTCCTCGATCGCTCCGCCGCCGCTGACGAGACTCGGAGTTTCGACGGCAGGAGAGGAGCATGAAAGAACTGAACCTATCCTACAGTAGAGTGAACCGTTAGATCGTGGAATTTTGTGGGACCAATTTAATAATTGGAACGCTCAAAGATACACACCCAAACACGTTATTAGCCTAGTTACCGAAGACGAGATAACTATTGTTCAAGTTGAAAGTAATCGAGCAGTAAATGTCTTAAACAAAAATAAAAAATAGTAAATTCTTCGGGGCTACCCGGGTAGGAGTGCGTTGATAGGAATCTTAAAGTCATCGAGTGGAGGTCCTCGAAATCGATCGCAGCTAATCCTCTCGATACTTCGCAAAGTCTTTCAAGTCCCGTTACCTGACGGATACTACACGTTAAAAAAGAACCTAGAAAAAAATTAAGTAAAAACAAAGAAAGGCGAGTAGGAATTAGCGTTAGTACACAACCGTAGGTCGAGTTTCCTCGGAATAATGTCGACGTGCGGGTACATACAGAGAACAAAAAAATTGAACAACAACAAAAAGCCGTCAACCGATCTCTCGCGAGATAAGAGAAACGAAGAGCAAAAGTGGTTCGAATGAAATTGGCCGAGGGATTCTTTGAATCCCGAAGGATTACACGATTATCACATGCATTACACGGATGTTTCCTTCTTCCTTCGATCTACTCATATTTTTTAACTCCAACACACACAGACATACACTTGCAACAAAAAAAAACAGCGTTTCCTCGCGATGCTTGCCCTTCGTGTGTCGCGGATGTTACTTCTTCGTGTACATGATTCGTACATGATATTTTTTCAAAGAAAAAAAAACTAACAATCTTCACCCGTTCAGTATGGCAAAAGCATGAGTTCACGATGACGACCGTTGCCGATCTAGCAATACGTAATTAAAGGTGCGTTCGGACTGTGAACGCACCGAGGAATTGGCATTGAGTTCACTTCCGGTTGCGGTGATACGAGAACATGCGGTGCCTCCTACGGCCATTGATATTCCTCCGATATTGACAAAAATGTTTGTAACATTTTAAGTATATATTTTCATAAGATAGCAATGCGATTCGTGGCAAACATTGTAGTGCGCATACAGAAAAAAAAAAAAAAACAAAACAGAAAGCCTCTGAACAATTGAGTAAAAAATAAAACGGAAGATAAATAAAAATTGCTTAGTGTGGGTATCGGTTGTTGTACTACAATACGCATATTTCGCATAAAATGCGCGGTTTAGAAACACACAATCTCGTTCGTACCGCTAGGACGACTGTGTATAATACATATACATATATAAAAATTATTCTATTTTAATGTGTATACATAAAACGCACGTTGAAGAAACATATTTACCAACCGCGTCGTCACATTGGGAGGGCGCGTTTCTATATATATATGTGTGTGTATATATATATCTATATATCTATATATCTATATATATATATATCTATATAAATATATATATACAAAAAAAAAAAGATGTAAAGATTAAATGTCTAGAATTTCTAGTTAGCCGAATGTTAATGTGACATATTTACGTGCAGAGAGGAACTGTTATATACATGCTACTTTACAAACTTTCTTCCCGCACATGGGCAGGGGGTTTCGTTGATGTTTACAAGAAATGTTTAAATAAATTTAAAAAAAAATCATATTGCTAACTGAGGCACACACGAGCACGCGCACGCAGCTGCGTGTTTATGTGGATAAAAACAAAAATATCTATATTTTTACGTGTAGATATTTTTTGGTAACTTGTTACAAAGATCTGTCTAGGCTAGTTCACAATGCATAACGTTGTAAATAACAATAGAGAAAGAGCTTTATGTCACTCTAGGAATCTCCGTGATACCAATCAAAATTTATTTCGTCGTCCAGAGTGGACGGTGTTGCGATAAATAGTTCGCTAATAAAAAAAAAAAACAAAAACAAAAAAAAACGAGACTTCTGCCAGTGAACACTCGTCCTGATGCTGGCCGAACAATTCTTATAATTACGATATTTCCGTTTGTTACCGTTTTGTGTAAATACAACTTTATAGTTATTTATCTCAATTTCTCTACCGCTATTATTACATGATTACAATAAATCAAACAATGAAATAACGTATATGTATTTGCCTATGTTCCTTTTCATACGGCGGGGTTCGGAAAACTCATTTTTCGACCGGAAGTGACTTCATACCGGAAATATGTGACTTCCAGTTTGGAAATTTTATTTCTCGACCGGAAGTGATTTCATACCGGAAATACGTGACTTCCAGTTTGGAAATTTCATTTCTCGACCGGAAGTGACTTTATACCGGAAATACGTGGCTTCCGGTTTGAAAATGGCATTTTTCGACTGGAAGTGACGTCTGACTGAAATGAGTTTGGCCAAAATGTTACCGTACGAATGATACCCAACCGACTAATTATTATCGCACGATATTCGATTGGATGCTACTTCGCCTCGTGCCGCCGCATTAACCTTATCCTTCAAAATTCCCAGTACCGTCACTTCTAACATGTATTTGAAAAATCATCAGAATTCATCATGAGAGAGTAAGAAATAAATCCAGTTCCTCGACATATAGCATGTACTAACACGAATCGATCTGTAGGCAAAGCCCGGAAGCAAAAAAAGATGCATCTCAGAAGAAATTCGATACGCGAGACTCTGACAAGAACGATGAGAAAACCCCGCCCAAGAAACTCCGAATTCGTTCGGAAGTCGAGAGTCGCTGGTACCGCTTCGATGTCCTCACACCGGAAGTCGCCATACTGCGCGGTTCCTACGCGATGAACGACATGCATTTCAAGCAGCGAAGCCGAGGCCAGCAAGCCGCGCCTTGCTCGGTCGTCGCGATAGTCTTCGGTCGACTCTTCGATCCCAAAGACTGGACGAAAAACTATGTCGATCGGGTCTTGGAGTACGGCGACAAACTCTTCAGGATAAGCTCGACGAGAAACCGCGTAAATCCCGGCGCGTACCTAACGACGAATCTCGTCTATCCGGAGTTTTATATCGACGACTACAAATGCCTCATCTGCGCCGAGGAGAGCAGCATCTACGGTAATCTCTTCAGCACTAGCATAGGTTGCCCGGAATTTAGCGAGGGTCTTGAGCGTTTCTTCAAGCTCAACGATTCCGGGGTCGTCACCGCTCAGGGCACTTCCGTCGCTATGTGGCGTCACCCTACAGTCGGATACCTCTATTACGATCCAGCGTCCTGTGGACCAAACGGCTCCAGAAGCAAAGAAGGCGTCGCATGCGTAATGAGATTCAAGAGACTCAACGAACTGGGCGATCTGTTCGTGGGCAATCTCGATCGAAGATACGACTCGAGATACTGCATAGACAAGGTCAGCGTTCTTCGCGTGACGCTCATAAATCGCGGAGTTCTGCTCGAAAGTCCCGACCACTTGGTAGTCGACAAGAACGTTCTGAGGGCTCTGAATCCCGTGGACGTTGACGAGAACAAATCGGACTGCACTCGTCCGGCTCCCAAGAGGCCGAAGTCATCGGCGATCGCTGCGGCCATCGTCAAAGAACCGCTCACTATAACGATCTCGAATTACAATATAGACGCTCGTTTAGCAACCGAGCCCCTGGTTGACTTCAAGTCTCTGGACACCGAATATCCGTACTACGACATGGAAGTGAACATTCCGTCGACATTCAAAGAGCTGCCGGGAAACATGGCGATTCTTCACGGCTGGACCCACGAGGGCAGCGAGATGTACAAGGGAAAGGGAGCTCAGAACGTCGCCAATTGCGCGATGGCGATCGGAACGAAGAGGGTCCATCCGGTGAAGACCTGGCTGAGGCCCAAACTCGACGAGGTTCTCGCCCTCGGAGACGCTCTCTACGCCGAAGTGAAGACCGACAAGCCCGCGCTAAAGTCGATGACCGCGGCGGATCTCGACGACACGAAGATCAAAGTGGGCGACAAGAGGATGTTCGTGGACGTCGACGTTCTCACCGTAGTCGGCACGATAAGTTCCAAGATCCCTTCGGTTCTGAGTCTGCGACAGGCGTTGGAGGAGTTCTTTCTGGTCAACGCGAACGGCATCGTCGAGTGCAGCTCGATGGCCGTCGCTGTCTGGACTCAGGACGATTACTACTACATGTTCGATCCTCGACAGTGCGACGCCTCGGGCGTGAGGATAGTCGAGGAAAAGGGTAAAGCGGGAAAAGGAAAGAAGGACGCTGGAGCTGAAGCGAAGAAGGTCAAGGGAAAGTGCTGTGTGACGCGTTTTCCGGACATCGACTCGCTGGTCGCTCTCTTCCTGAGGAACGTCGATCAGGCCAAGAAGAACGATCGTTTCATCGTCCGTAGCGTCGCGATCGTCGACGACGTGCCCGGGACCAGGGCCTGGAGAGAGTTCCAGCCCGGCGAGGCGGGGAAGACGTGGATACTGCGCGGAGGAATTTCCAACAACGACGATAGCTTCGGTACCGGAAGTCAGGGGGCTCAAGGAATCGCGATGCCGATCGTCGGTCTGATAAACGCGAAGGACTCGCCACCGGCCACGTGGATCAAGGACACCGTGGACCAGGCCGTGAGGGACGGCGATAGTTACTTCAATTGGTGCGTACCGGAAGCGGAGGACGCGGAGGAGGAAAACCGGAAGCTGCGGATAGGGAGCGCGAAGAGGACGCTTTACGTGAAGAATCGTAAGGTTCAAATAGATCTGACGGAGTCCTCGATCGTGGGAGACCTCGGGGCGACCGCAGAGAGCAAAATGCCAAATCTGGAGAAAGCTTTGGTCCAATTCTTCGACGGCCACGAGTACGGAGTCCTCGAGGCGAAAGATCTTTCGGTCGCCGTGTGGAAGTTCGAGGAGGAGCTGAAGGACAAGAGCAAGGAGACGACTTACTACTGCTACGATGCGAATCCGAGAGGAAGCCTGGGTCAAAGAGACCCGGAGGGAGAGGACGAAGAACCGGTCGCCTGCGTCGTCCGGGCGGTCGATCCCGCGGAGTTGGCGCGTCTCATCGAGAAGAACGTCAGCCCCGAAGCGGAGGGTGGCAGCGACTTCGCCATCCACGAGGTCAAGGTAGTCTCGATTAGCGAGCCGATGACCGACGAGGAGATCGAGCAGGACAAAGCTGTACCGAGCAAGCCGGCACTGAACTCTTACACCGACCTCGGCGAAGATGGCGCCTGTCTGAACGGCAGTTTCGATCAGAGCAGCGAGACGATGTTCAAGCAGGACACTCGGAACAGGCAACAGGCGGCCAACGCTCTCGTAGCTCTGGCGATGAGGAAACTCTACAATCCGCATCTCTGGTATCGCGAGGTCGTCGACGATATTCTGAAGGTTGGCGACCAGGTGACGCGGAGAAACATGGGAAACCTGCCGGAAGAGGAGGAGGAGGAGGAGGGAGAGACCCGGAGGGATTACGTCTTGCCGACGGAGATCGACGAGGAATTCGACATAGGCGTCAACAGAGTGACGGTCGCCCTCGAGGCGGAAGTCGCGGCCGGAAGAGTAGCCGACCTGGCGACTAATCTGCAAGAGTTCTTCCTAGAGAACTCTATGGGTATCTTCAGGCAGGACAGCGTGATGCTACCGATATGGAAAGAGGGCGATGTCTTCTTCACGATGGACCCCAAAGGAAGAGACAATAGAGGCGTGCCCAAGGAGCAAGACGGCACCGCGACGGTCCTCTGGTTCACCAACACACCGGCCCTGGCAGCGAGTCTGCAACTATCGGTGGGGAAGCCCGAGGGCGATTTCCTCATAGACTCGGTCAAACTGGAGAACGCTTACGAGAGCCGGGTCGCCGAGGGCGAACGCTTGAGGAAGACGACTTCCGGCGAAGACCTGTGGCATAACTTCCCCAAGAAGTCCGCCGGCGTCTGGGAACTCACCGGAAACGTGACCATGGACGACGAGAGATTCGACGAGGAGAGAAGAAACAAGCAGTCCGCCGCCATCGCTGTCATGGCGGTGATATTCTCGAAAGCCTTCGAGCCTCGTCAATGGAGCGGCGAAGTTCTCGACGAGGTCGTCATCACCGGGGACAAGCTGCACTCCCAGTGCGCAGCTCGCCTCGGAGGAGGCTCCGTTCCTCGCATCAACGAGATCGTCAAAGAATTTTTCATATCCAACCGGAGAATCGACCTGACGATCGAGGACTGCGTTCAGGCCGGCGACCTCGCCGGCAAACCGCCCAAAGTTCAGAATCTTCGGGAGGGTCTCGAGAAGTTCTTCAAGAAGCACACTTCCGGTGCTTTGACTCTATCGGGGGAAACTAATATCGCTATCTGGAAGTCCGGGGACTTCTATTACTCGCTCATTCCCGGAGGCGGGTCGACCGGTAACGGCGACACTACCGGTTCTCCTCGACTCGTGCGTTTCGCCGATTTGCAGATTTTCGAAGATTATCTCAAAGGCGCTCTTGGCGAGAAAGGCGATTACGCGATAACGTCCATAGACGTCGTCGACTGGGACAAGCAGCTACCGTGGAAGTACGACCCGAGTCCGGCCGTCCGTCCGTCCAATCTGCCGCCTCTCAACGCTTTCTCGAGGCCCCGCGGAGTCGCGGGCGCGGCGCGAGCGATTCTTCGCGGCGGTACCCATCAGGGATCCGACATATTTCCGGAAAAGATTCGCAACAGGCAGACGGCCGCCAATTGCGTTATGGCGCACGGTATGTCGGTCGTGAAGAACCCGGTTACCTGGACGAAAAGCACCCTCGACGAGATCCTCGTGATGGGAAGCAACCTTCATCGCGAGACGGCCAAGGCTCGGCCGACGATGGAGAAGCTGAAGCCCCGGGACATCGTGAGAGTCTTCCACGTAGGGGTGAACGTCCTCACGGCCGACGTCGAGGAGGCGACGATATCTGGTCCCGTGGCGATTCCTCCGCCGGAACCGGAAGTCAAGGGCAAGGGTAAAGCGAAGAAGAAGAAGGCTCCGAAAGCTAAGAAGGCGAAGAAGGGCAAACAAACGAGGGTTCCGCTTCCGCCTCCACCGCCCGTGTACCTCGAGGAGGGCCTGAGGAAGTTCTTCGAGGGCAATCGGGCGGGTGTAATCGTGACCGGAAGGTACATGGCTGCGATCTGGAAGGATCAGGGAGTCTACTTCGTCTACGATCCAAGATCCCGTGGGGACCAAGGGCTGCGCGACGACCGCGGCACCTCCTGCCTCATGTGGTTCGCCTGCATGGAACCCCTCTACGACCTCATCTTCGCCAACATAGAGGACGATGAGAAGTACGGCCGATACGAGATCTGCAGGGTAATCGTGCGAACGACCCTCATAGAACCGTTGCCGTGTCCAGCGGGTTTCAGGCCCATTCTCGAATGCACCGCTCCCTCCATTCCGGTGTCCTCGGTGGAGAAAACGACGACCCTCGACGTCGAAGTTCTGACGGAGTACGGAATCGTCGACGAGGACCTGAGCGTCCTGAGAGGAAGTTCGCACATGAACGACCGGCTCTTCGACGTGAAGAGCCGAGGTCTTCAGAGCACCGCCATTGCCGCCGTCGCGATCGTCGTCGGACTGCTCCACGTACCTTCGACCTGGACGTCGGAAATCGTCGACGCGATTCTGAAGTACGGCGATCTTCTTCATACGGACAGCACTCGGGCGGTTCGTCCGGGAGCGAGGACTTTGTCACCTCGGGAACTCCTGACCGTCTTCGTCGTGGGAGATTTTCGGGCGAGCATCGACGTGCACAATCACACGGCCGCCGGTGTCCTCCACGTCTTCGACCTCACCGAAGCTCTGACCCTCTTCTTTCGCAACAACTGCGCCGGAATTTTGCACACCGCAAACATCGCCGCGGCTGTTATGCAGCATTACGGTAAATTCTATCTCTTCGATCCGTGCTCGCGCAACGCGCTCGGCCGATCGGCTCACGACGGATCGGCTTGCGTCATGAAGTGCCGGAGCATCAGGAGACTCGCTTGGATCTTCGTCGCTAACTGCAATTACAAAGTACCGACCGTTTACACCCTGAACGCCGTCAACGTCCTCGGCCTTCACTTCTTCTCCGACACCAGAAGCGAATGCCCCATCGTCTGCGACAAGAGAGCCGGATAGAACACTGGTCGGGAGGATCTCGCAGTATAGTCAATTGCAGTAATCTTTTTTTATTTTATTTTTTGTTTGTTGTTTGTTTGTTTGTTTTCTTTTATCTTGTAATTGAGAATGTATTAAATTTACGCTCGACAAACATTCTCAAATTGCTAATTTTATTTATAGTTTTATGACACAAATCACTTTTAGCATCTACATGAGTAGGAGTACAGGCTATACGAGAATGAATTTGATACAGATCACTTATTAGTGTAAATACAATGTTTTGTTGTTGTTGTTGTTGTTGTTGTTGATGTTTCTCAATTACACGCTATAAACTAGATACTTAGAAAACACTGTACAACGCAGCAGAACTGTCATATACTTTACATATAATACAAAGCACTTCCCGCGGGCGCGTAGCTCAAACGAGGCATCGCGTTAATTCGACGACGCTCTCGTTTCGCGCCTCGAGACGCGCCAACTACCACGGAAGGCTCGCACGGATCGAAGCCGCATCGAATTTTCACAACGAGCACGGATTCTAGGCCCTTGTCGCGAATTAGTTGCCGCTTTGTGGATCGCAGATTCGACCGATCGGCTCACTTTCAGCTCATGCCGGACGTCAGTTTCTCCTCGATGACCTCAGGACGAATTTTTCGATCGGTGACGGTTCGAGCTCGGAGAAACTGACGCGGTGCGCCGATAGCGACGATCGATCGACGAAATCTGAATCGCTCGCAACTTTGTTTCGTTATCCTCGATAGCCGAGATAAACGGCAAAGTGGCACGGTCAGCAATCTCTGAGCGGTAGACGAAAAAAACTTCGTTGGATCATCCCCAGTTACACGGTCTTCGGGAATCGGCCCCGATTTCCACATTTGACTCGCACCACAGAGCTTACAGCAGTCATCATACATACACAATACATCATACAATTTTATAGTCTTTTGCGGCTACGCCTGTCAGCAATGTTCTTTCTTGGCCCGTATTATCGCGTGGATCACGTTCGATAGATTGCGGGTTTTTATTTTACTCGATCAAAATTTAGGGACGTCGCGATTTACCGTGGCTGAGAGCCAAAGGGTATTTTTCTTATGTCCATCAAAAGTGTGCATTTTTCATATTGGCAGAGAGACTCGAGAGAACTGGAATCGTTGACGACCTCGGCACGAATTTGTTAGATAATACTTTTATTTCACTATATCGTATCGTTGAGAATTAGAATAATGGAAAATCGATGTAAAGCGAACATGAAAGAGTCACATGTTTCTCTAAGATTCTCGTGTACAACATTATTTTGGTATCGGAGGTATTTTTTTTTGTTTTAATGACGGTCGAAAATTTGGAATGAGAAGAGTGATAAAAATATATACTGATCAATAGATCTGCGGTTAACGCCAATTTGAAAAATCCACACCTCGGCCCGATATACAACATACGCTCGGCTGAAAGTCCGCTGACAGAACGCAGTTCGAAACTGATCGTAATGTAAAAAATATGTATTATCAATAATATTGGCATGATGTTCTTATGGCACGTTTAGTTTACTATTCAGTGACGCGTTACAGTAATTACGGATTTGTTTTCTCGCTATACAGACATTATATTCAGTCAAGAAATCATTTTCCCAACGTGGTTTACACATTCATGAATTCACTTCCGACCTCGTAGCGTATACAATTTGTTCTCATAAAGTCTCCCATTGCACTTTCCCATCTTCACAATAAATGCACCTTAAACATATTTATTATGTACAATAGCTGCTTTTCTAGATGAACGGTCAAACAATCTCATTAGAATCCTATTGCATTTTTTGGCTGGTAAAAAGGTAAAAAAAAAAAAAAAAAATACAAACAAACAAACGAATTGCACCGAAAGAGCATGCAATACGAAAGAAACAAAAAGAAATGTTAACTACTGGTCTCTATGATACGAATTTGTTCACCATATCGTTTACTTTTTTTACAGTAGAGTTTACGTATACTGGGTGTGCAGTATATAGATGTTCATCTCGCTCGCTCTCGTATTTGTTTACTCGAATACACCAGTTTCAGCGACCTTGTGTCATCAACGTGCATTTGCCACGATTCCAACCGAAAAAATAAGTAGAACGTATCAACGAAGATAAAAATTTCCATCAAACTTCCTTTAAAAAAAAAAACATTGCACTACAATGATTATTTGCAAATTTCGAACGTCAGGGAGTTACCGAAACAACGTTGATCGGTTATCTGGCCCGCAATATTGTCGATTATCCGATGAAAAATGCATTATCGAAACGCTTGGAAAGATCAATGCCGATCGAGAATGGGAAGAGCATTACCAACAACATACTGATACTTTATCCGCTCGCAACTATGTTATGAATTACATGAAACATAAGAACGATTTACAGATTTACAATTCGTAATTCTCTCGGAGTATGATTATTGCGCCGGAGATCGCAAACTAAAGTCCTGGAAATCCTCAATTTTCGATGCGCAGTAAAATTATACTCTTAACAAATTTATACCGATTCGATACATAAATTAAATCACGAATTCTCAACGAGGTAAATTTTTGCGAACCACGCGACTTGATCGGGCCCCTTGTACGGGGTTGTTCTTAAAACATATAATATATTTTTCTCTCTGGCACTTGGTGCTCGCTCTTGATCGACAAGCTTAACCCCAACATTATTGGAATTTGTTTGATTCTATATAATAAAAAAGATCTTTATAGTGCGGTCTGTTATTCTGTCGTACAGTGATGAAACGTTACCAAACTCTTCAAACCGCTGTCAGTGATACAGCAAGGTTTGAGATGGGCTTGCGATTTATTGGCGTGTCGTTGAACAATATTATGCAACGAAAAAAAATGTCGCTCCAGACGGTTCAATAAATTTTGTAAGAAAAAAATTCTATAATTACGTGCCTGCCATAGCATGATATGGATACTACTTGACGGCAGCGCGTATACGTCAAGGTTGAAAGTGACGAAGGACGAGTGTCGAGCTTGGAAAAATGTGTTTCGAGGGTTTGAGGGGTGCGCACGGGGCTAAAAGTAACGACTTTCGTACTAAAGAAGGGTCTTACACGCTAATTAATCGCAATGTGTATAGACTTTAAAAAAAATAACAAATTACATACAGAAGATAGGTATTTTGACACGTGAAGTCGAATAAAATGAATGTTAATAAACGTTATCGCTTAGTGTTCTGTGTTTCTTTTTCCTCATCATCAGCTACGCCTGCGATAATAATTACATTTTATAGAATATAGTACCTGGCACAGGAACATGACCTCTCAGTCATTGGCATCACAACGTAACAAGGACTACAAGCTGCGTCACGCGCACTTCACTAAACTCAGTCAGTCACTTGGCATCATTGCACGCGGGCTCCAACGAGTGGGTGACTAACAGCCAGACACTTGGTCCTGAGTATTTTTCTGCATCGTTTCTCATGGTTTTTCGGTTTTTTTTCTTCCTTTCTTTACTTTTCTCATAATGTCATTCATCCATTCGTTAAATGTATGTATATGATCGTTCGTGTCGCTTAACTACGGCCTCGAACACTGAGGAATACGGTGATGTTTGCGACTGAATTATTGTATGCGAGATTTTTCACTCGAGTCACGCAAGGCGGACTCTCGTTCTCGTTGAATAATCATCAACGAGATGCCGAGTCCACCCTCGTCGTCAAACATTCGTTCACACTCGACGGGGCTCGAAACTCGCACGGATACGATCCTCCTTGCACAGGCGATAACAGTAAATCTGGAAGATCATTGACAATTTGTTTATTACTAAGCCGCGACTCCCGATCAGTTCTCGTGTGAGTTTCAGCCGGCCCTCAGTGTTCGTTACACTCCGAGATTAATTAACCGTTGGCACATTATACCTAGCGGTGTCGTCGAGCCATTTGGGCCCGGAACATTCGCCGCAATCGAGATTTGCAGCGTCAGCAGCGGCACGACGACCAAGTCTATTCAGCCTCCCCGAAAGTATACGTAGATGAACCCCGATGACACCGAATTGTAGAGTCTTGTCACTTGGGGCCTCCCAGGGCTACGTAACACTGATCGCCGGATTGGACGGCCCCGAGGGTGCTCCTCCAACGTCACTCTTTATACACTGTCCCGTGAGTTGGTTAACGCTTAGTGGATTATTGATGTCGTGGGGATTCGTACCGACCGGATTCCGATGAGGAGGCGGCACTGCCTGCACCGGATTTTGATGCGGATTCGACAAGGGCGGCGGCGGTACCGGCGGCGTGAGAGGACATGGACACGGACTCGCCAGACTCGATGGCGATGGTAATACCAACGACGGACTCGCCAGACTAGACAACGCCGAGAGGCCTCCGGGACTGCTCAACGATTCATCGTCCTCGGGAGTTCCTGCCTCACCGACGCTCCCCAGATTGTCCTCGGAATGATCGTCGTCGCCGTCAACGTCGCCTTCCCCATCGCCGTCTCCTCCCTCCCCCATGTACCTTATACATTTCTTCTTACGTCTGGAAAATGGAATAAAACATTGTCAATGAAAATACGTCACGCTCGTCGTTAACGATAGGGTACGAAGGGCCATGAATTCTTCGTCATCGTTCCCTCGACGAGGGAATAATATATCCAATCGATATCCGCAAATTTCGAAGATATCCACACCCCTCGCACCCGAGCTTAATTAGTACGTCTAGTAAGAAAAAAAATTAAAAAATCGATTACGTAACTAAAATATCATGCTTTTCACACGTCTTACATCGATAACGATCAGGCTCCTTGTACCTACGCACGTAGAAACTCTTTCGGGTGCCCCGTCGTGATTGGGGACTTTGTCGTTTCTCGGTAGCAATTTCAAGGTCGCATTGTTTGCAGAGTTTGTACGAGCGAGAGAACCTTTGCTTATTTACTTCTTTTTTTTTAATCTTGATTTCACTCGCTGCAAATGCCATGCTCAAAAGTTTAATTCGAACAAGCATATATATAACGTGAAGTTTGGTGTCTGTGTGTGTGTGTATAAGTAAAACGATAATTCAACCAAGGCTCATCGAATTAATTAACGCAGATGGAAAGAAATGGTCTTCGTCTTTCAATAGGGTTTGCTTCGCTTGGATCTTTTTTTTTCTTTCTTGGGTAAGAAATTTGTGGGTAAATCGTATGTGGACGAATGTAAAGCGACTACTGCAAATATATAAATATATATTATAGAGAGGAAAGACTGGTACGTAGACAGAACGGGACTCGAGCCCGTTGATAATTGCAGCACTGCAGTCGAGACAATTACCGCTCTGCCATTGGCTCTCATTATTAATCTCTCAGCTGAATATAAAATACTTTGGCACGTATAATTTTTTTTTACCAAGAACTATTGTTATGAAAATTATTATTATTGTTAACATTGCGATGAAGTGATTATCTTCCCCGGAGGAATTGTCGAATCCAGAATTAGAAGTCATTAGAAGCTGCAATCGTCATTGAGTCCACGTGTGTGCCTAGGACAAGAATCTCGCGCGCAATTGACATTATTATTATTCACTTAAAAATTACGCACTCTATATTGGCATTAGAGAATCAAAAACAATGTAACGAAAATAAATAAAATAAAATAAAAATAAAACAAATTCAAAACATGATATAGCATAGGCCACTAAATACACAAATTATTTGTACACCACAACATTTCGTAACGACGAATGAACAACTGCCATGCCATAATTAGAGTATATATATATACGTATATATATACAAATCTATGTCAAACGTTGTCGAACCGAAAATAAAAAAACGAGTTATATATATTATGTATTACATTATGTATTACAGATCAGCCATGCTAAGGGCGACATCGATTATCAATAATAAACTTGTTTTAAAAAAATAAAATGATTATTGCAAAATCAAATGAGTCAAAAATGTAAATTATAAACAACAATAAATATAAAGCTGTAAAGAGCCACAACAATGAGAAACAATGCGAGCATCGGGACGTCACTTGGCTGCTCACTATGCCATCCGCTTGTTACTCCAATCGTTGTTTTTTTTTCTGTCTCGTTATTCGCGTAATCAGCAAAAATTTAATGGATCGCACGATCCGGAGGTTTTTTCAAACGGGGTTCAAAGTGATTGATCTTTTTTTCATTTTTAACGAAAGACATAACGTAAAGCGACCGGCATGAGCGAGTGCCAGCGAGCCCGTAGGTTTAAGTCGGGACTGACCACTGTTTAAGAAGAAGTGTTGCAGTAGAAGGGAGGCGATAGGCTTGACTAGAGATTAACATAAGTGGGTTCTTGCTGAGGCGAGGCGGCATTGGAGGCAGTGTTAGTGTTCGGCGGAGCGGTCGCTGCCCCTACCGTTCCAACACCGCCTCCAGTCACGACCCCGGCTCCCGCGCTACTTCCCACACCGTGATGAATTATGCTCGCGTGGATGCCCATCCCCGCTCCATGCTCCACTGGGCTGCCAAAACCAACCACCAGCCATTAAAGGGGCGCTCTCATCGAAATCGTCTCTTAATCCCACCTTAATCCCCACACCGTATCGTCGTCACCCACACGCATCGAATCCCTCTCACTCTCTCACTTTCTCTCTCTCTCTCTTTCACTCCAACCCGTTATCATGAATTTTTCAGAGTCCTTCTCCGAACTCTCTGGCCGGACTTTAGAATTGTTCGATTAATCATCAAAGAGGAGTGAGGATGTTGGGGCGATAGCGTTATTGTTTCTCGATACGTATTACCGATCAGAAAATATGTCTCCCAAATGTCGCACTTGGCAGCTCAGATAGCCTTTGGCACCTCTCAGGCCTTTGCAATCGATCAAACGATGGATCCTCTAATTTTAAACGATAATTTTCCTGTTGCTGAATTTAACTGTACAGAATTTACTGCGCAATACAAGAAGAAGAAGATGTAGAAGTTGATTGACATTATTTGTTGCACAAAGATATTTGTTTTCATGGAAAACGGAGTCTCGACCGATGATGGGATTCGTTTTCGCCCCTTTAATGAGGTCCATGACATTCACAAACCCAGCCGGGAGTGGGGACGCGATTGGGCGTTTAACTATATGCAATACAATAGTTTACAGTAGTTAGTGGCGCTAGACGGATAGTTTATGGATGTATATATCGCAATAACTACGGTGTGGTATCTAGAGAAGATATATATTTACAAGCAGTATAGAATGTACTATCGCAATAATTCCAGTACTAGAGAGAACATTCGATCTTCTTATTCCTTGCTCTTTTCGGTTTTTTTTTTTTTTTTTTTTTTTCTCTTTTTTTTTCTCGCTCACTCGGTTTTTTTTTTTCGTTCAAGATGACAATGTTATAACGGTGAAAAAATACTATGCTCTCAACATTGGCTTCTTTAGAGAGGACAAAGTTGACATCATATTCATTAGAATTGGTGATATACAATATTAACGAAGCACAAAATTTGCCGTGGTCTCTTTGTTGAGAAATTTCGAAGAATGCTTGCAGGCGGTATATCGAGTACCAGAGTGATGCATATCGGCGATATCTTTTTTCTTTTGAAGTCAAGTATGATATTAACAATGCGTCATCGGCGAAGAATTCTTCGAATTACCGCGGTTTCCGCGATATATGAAAGTTGAAAGATTCTATGCGAATCCACAAAACTAGAGTTTAGACACGCCGCGATATATATTATATATTTCACGAAACGATGAACGAGCCTTCGTTCTCGTTGAGGCTCGTATAACACCGTCAACAGTTTTATTATTAATATTTTAATGAAATTGCGTCGGGCGAACGCTAACGTACCTGCATGGTTTGCACCATTGGCTTTGTTGATCTAATCCGTACCTTGCTCGGCATTTCTTCATGTTATTACCTAGAAACCCAAAGTCTTCGTGTTAATAATGATGTTTAAAATGTAAATAAAAAAATTGCAAGCTCCATCCCCTCATACCTCGACAAGTAACTAAACTTTCGTTCTTAGCCTATTTATGTTGAAAAAAAAGAAAAAAAAAAGATACGCAATTGAAACAAAAGAAAGGGAATTTCCAGACACTTGTAAATGTTTCGACTAAATTTGACACGCTAATAAGCGACAATTACTAAAAGGGTGAAGTTGGAACAAATAAGTCGCCGTCAATAAAATTGTCTCGATCGAAAAATAGAAACAGCATTTCAGTGAGTAGTTACTCTTTTGCCAATGATCGAGTCAATGTCTGGCTCTATTTCTATTTTACGAAAAAATTAAATATATATTTGAGGTATTCGAGTGGAATATCAATGTCCACTAGTCATGCGTGTATTACATAGGTCATTACAAAATTTAATGCCATTGGGTAGTTCGACAAGGACCTTCCCAGAATATATTTTCAATCTTTATTGAACAAACTATAATCGGCGAATGCTTTAACGGATTCGTTGATTAGGAGGTCTCTCCGGTAACTGTCAGAATGCCGATGTACTCTGTCAGGCAAAGATATTTCGGGGAAGGTTCTCCGTATTTCAAGAAGAAAAAAAATAAAAATAAAATTCGGACAAGCGAATGAATATATACCATGCAATGTCATGTAAACGACTCGATCATGGAATGTAAAAACTACTATTGTCGTGGCTATAGAGTACAAGCTCTGGACATATCATGTCTGGATGTAAGCTCGTATAGGCGTCGTGAACGAAAACTTATATGGGGGGAGGTCGAGTATACTTGGGTTGAGTAACGAGAGGTAAACAATGAGAAAACAATTTTTTTTTCAATAAAAATAAAAGAATAAAATAATTAAATAATCGAGGATTCAGGCAACATTGAAACGATCAAAGGAATAAAAAATGTAATAATTGAGAATTGAACAGGAGTATAAAGACTGAGAGAAATCAAACGCTTAGGATTGTCTGATTGCGGATTAGGTCCCTGTAAAAATGCAAGATGGCCAGCGTCCCCAAAGTTGTATACGTAATTAATATATGTATATGGGCGACGTGCGTGAGCGTGCCCACATGTACGCATGCAAAGCACGCGCTCGCACGGGTTTATACGATATAATAAAATACATATATGTGAGTTTATAAATGTGGGCGTGTGTGTCTGTGTGCTCGCGTATGTACGTGTGTATAATATATAATATAATATAATATATATCCGACCGAGAGAGCCCGAGACGGGTAAAACATGCAACATAATGTAGTGTAGCAATAGTAATGTAATAACAATAGTATAACAATGGGGGGATTGTAAGAATGTGTGGAGTTGAGGCATGTGGGTACCTCCAGGATCACTGTTTGTGTCTTGTTTGCGCTTCCTCTTCTTAGTTCGGTTGGTATTTGCGCGGGAAGACCAGTCAGGGTAGAGCTGCATGTGCAACTGTCTCTCCCGTCGCGCCAACTCATAATACTTGGCCTGTTCCTCTCGCCCTAGCGCGTGCCACTACCGAGAGAGAACCAAACACTTTTGTAATTGCATAGAACCGTGGCTAAACAATATTTTAATCAAGATGAACAAAGAAACAAATTCACTATGCTACTGCCGCCACCCTGTGTTTTGCCATTACTCAAGTTAGAAGATCATCTAGGAACCACATGTTTTTCCTTTTTCTATTATTTTTTCATTTTTTCTTTTCAGTTTTTTTATATATTTTATTTTTTTAAATTAAAAACAAAAAAAGCATTTTCAGTAGTAACATTGGGGTCCCTACTTTCCGTTTAAAGTGCTAGAAGAA
This sequence comes from Ichneumoninae sp. B BG-2022a, assembly GCA_030522725.1. NCBI lineage: Eukaryota > Metazoa > Arthropoda > Insecta > Hymenoptera > Ichneumonidae > Ichneumoninae sp. B BG-2022a. The sequence goes on from JAPYZD010001644.1 coordinate 21,936, forward strand.
CAGCCTAGGTTGCCCCCCTCGGTTGCACCACTATTCGTCGTTCGGTACCTATTTGATACAGGGTGTCTGATAGACTTTCCGGCGGAACGTCATGGTTTTTTTTTTTTTTTTCAAATTCTTGCTAAGCTGGCCGTTGAGGCGAGTCGGTTATTACATCGACTTTGTGTGTGTCTCACGTCGATTATCAATCGTTAAATTAATTATGAAAACGCATGACCTTTTTTTTAATGGAAATAAAAATTGAAGGACCCACAAGCCGCCAGGGTTCGTATTATACGCGGGAGGGAACTCTGCTCGTCGACCAAGCTCGCAACTTGTTAACAGTCTGACCACGAATCGTCCTGGAACTACCAGACATCCCGTAAACAAAAAATTTCTCATTTCTTTATTTCATTTATCATTTCATTTTCCGTGACGAATACCGCTTTAGGGAGTTGGCCAGACAATCATTGCATGATAAACGCGAACATCCGTTTCGGTTTTTTCTTTCTGTTTTATCTTTTTCTTTCTTTAAAAAATGCTGCCACATTCCACAATCCCCACAGACAATCCAATTGCAATTAATAATCCGCTCATCAAAGAGAATACAGAAAACAAATGAAAAACAAAAACAGAAACGCACAGAGACTTTGATCGTTTCAATCAACCAATAGGTACTATTTAAATTATTAATAATGATTATTAAGGGCCTGCTGTTCTAGCACTGGAAAGTGGTACCTCCGGTGGGATCTGCGGAGCGCTCTTTCTTCCTCTTCTTCTTCTTGCTGCCGTATCCGTAGTTATCCCTGGCACTCCAGCCGGGGTAGCGTTGCTGGTGCAGATGGCGTTCCTGCCTGGCCGCCTCATAATACCGCGCCTGCTCCTCCCGGCTTAGCGAGTGCCACTGCGTGTCATACCCCCAAAACGTTCATATTCAAAGTCTCAAATATTCGTGCACCGTGCTTCCTATTCAGTCTCTTTTCAACTCGTTAATATTATTAATGGGAGGAGAGGCACTCGGATCCACCCTCGCCCTTCCCACCAGCACGCGGACCCCTTCTTCGTTTGTTGTTGTTTTTTTTTACTTAAATTTCATAGAAATTCTCTTATCGTCGTATATCGAGATTCCTTAGATCCCACCTACAATGCTCTATTTTTTTGTACTAAATTATTCATGTAGATTCGGTTAGTTGTATATAGTACGCGAGTAGCGTTTACTGTCAAGCGTTAGAGAAACATGCAACAACTTTTTTTATATTTATTTTTTCTACAAGGTCCTCCTACGGACGACGAGTCAAGATTCTGTGATTCCGTTGACTTTTCTTCTGCCCCCACGCCCCGAAACGCTGATATTAACACGGACGATACGCGCACGTTACCATCCACGTGTAATGCATCAGCTTTTCATACTCGCTATACTTTCGTTGAAAAAAAAATGATTTTTGTAATTCATCGACTTGGTGGTAAAAGCGCATCAGGGTCACCGATGCCTTCGTCCAGTTTTTCCTAAAATCGTGTACTTTGAAATTGAACAACGTCGCCGCAGTTGCGAAACTGGGCATTTTGAATATATACTTTTTTTTTCTCGCAATTTCTAAGTCTTTGACTTGTGGGGTGAAAGGAGCATTCGTAAATACGATACCATTTTTTTCTACAATGAATCCGCTAATCTACAATTAAATACGAACATTCGTCGATCTACTTTTTCAATGGTATACCTATATAGGACAAATTGGACGAAAGCTTTCGCGGTCACCGGTACGTTGGGCGACGTTTCGAGTCCGATCGAACGACTCGAAATGTGACTGTCTCGCACTCTGATTAACTTTTTTTGTATTAGAAAAAATATCAAATAAATAAAATATTATGACCGAATACCAAAAGAGCACTCCGCAGTTTTTCGTGTCAGCACATTTCCGTGTATTAAAAAATTTGTGTGCGACGTAAGAAAATCAAATATCATGAAATATAGAGTACAGAGTATTAAAGCTTCCGGCAAAACAAAATCTTGACTCGAATCGAATACACATCGATATTTCTCGCATCAGGATGACGGCAATAACATTAGCTTATGAGTAATACAATAATTATTACGAATATGTTTATACAAAAAAAAAAAACAAAAAAAGACGTATCGTTCGACCGTTAAGGATTTTACAAAAATCCTGATGCGAAAACGTCCGATCGGTAAAAAAAAAAAAGAAAAAAAAAATCCGAAACACAAAATGTTGTATATGATTTACTCACCCGCCTCCCGAGTATTTGGTTGATAGCGGCGCTCTCTTTTAAGGTACACTCTGCCACAACTTTCGCCCTCATTTCCTTCATATACAGCATAAAAGCGTTCAATGGCTTTTTTATGTGGGGTTTCTTTTTATCTGTTGAATATAAAATAAGAACAAGCGTAAATTTGTCATTCCAGATAAAGAAAAAAAAAAAAAATGGACAAAAATATTTCTGCAAAATCTGCCCTACGGTAGACAATGAGTTACCTTGATTATTCTGTTGTCCTGTATCCTGAGCTTTTGTGTTGTCGGAAGACAAAGATGTAGAGTTTTTCTGATCTATCGTAGACCTGCAATGCAAAAAAACAACAAAAACCTGTTAGTACAAAAGTCAATACAAAATAGATTAAATCTTTGCGTTGAATGTATTATTACCATGCCACAATGCTAGTGATTAAATTGATTGAAATATGGTAAGTTTGAGTGTTTTTGACTATTACAGTGCGGTACTCAGTTCCAATATTTATCATTTATTATATACCGATTGTAAAGGAGAAATTCGTCGGAGTACCAAATTATCAAATTATTTCATTTTACAGAAAGTAATTTTACGACTTGTAAAGAATCTATACCGTTTGGAATGAGACTGTTTAGTCTCGTGAGCGGCAGAGTCGCGTTTCGCGGCTGGCAAGGGATACGCGGCCGTAGAGTTTTGAGAATTGCACAATTGCTCCGTAAGATTTGTCGCAGGCCCGTCGAAGTACGGTTGAGGTAATCTCAGAGGATTTCTGACAAAATGCTGAGGCGCCGACCAGCTCATTTGCTGACACATGAGCTGCTGCGCTTCGACCATCGCGAGCAGCTGCATGAAATAATATTGCGTGCCGTACGCGGGTGGATTGACTCCCCTCGGCAGAGTCATGTTCGACATCTGCATGAGATTGCTCATGTGCAGGGCGGTGAGAATTTTTTGATCGTTCGGCTGAACTCCAGCTTCGCCGGACTTGACGGCTTCCTGAAGTATGGCCATGTTGTCCTGCACCTTGGACTCGTCTTTGCTCTCCTCGTCGATTCTCTCCGTCACGGACGCAGGATTCTCCTCGATGATCGTCGACTCGCCGTCGCTGTTGCCGTCCTTCTTAATCACCAAGTTCAATGGCTCCAGACACTCGGACTCCATTGCCACTTGGGATTTTTGGACAGCGGCATATAGACTCACACCGGCTTTCTTTTGGTCTCGTTGTTACCTCATCGATGTAACCGAACGAGCTCTGCGGACGGTGCTCGCAGTCAGGACTCTCACCGCAGTGTCTTAGTCCGAGCCATTTGAAAATAATGAATTCCGTATCATAATATTGTCTACCAAAATCTCTGCAAAACAATCGTTTCGACGAATCGTTTCCTCTTTAATCGGCGGACGAAAAATAAAATTTATTCCACGCTGTCATACTCCGTCAGGAGTTCGCATTGATACGCGAATATATCGCCGTTGCAGCTAACCACGACACTCATTCTTTCGGTCCTCGGCAAATGTGTGCAGTCCCATGGTCCATTCGGCGTCCTGCCGCTCGGTCTATCCCACCTCTTTCACGAATTTTAATGGCTCCATCGCCGTGTATGATATCCCAAAATTATCCATTTTTTTCCCCCTCGAGTCCTCTTCTCCGCTTATCGTGTGTATCGGCCGCGGTATTTAATATCAATAATCAACCTCTCCGCGACCTCTTCGACTGCCGTTTTCCCGATTTGACGGGTGTCGAGATGGAATAAAGGATGCTCGCGGATCCTCCGTTGCGGGGTCGTCGGGCTCTTTTGTGTCTCGCGTCTCTCGTACCGCGAATCACCAGCGGGTGTTACGATTGATTATCCGAGGTAGGGGCGGGCGGGCGCACGGGCCATCATTGCAATTCATGGCTCTACAACTACATCTCGCAGTGCCCTACCAATGTATAATTCGCGTGGGTAGGGGGCGGGGGGCGGGAGGGGGAGGAGTGGTAAAAATCGCATTTTTTTGGCGGGCTACGTGGCGCTGCTGTCGCGATGTTCCCGCACGGCGCGGCAGGGTGGTGTGTGTGTATCCGGGAAAAGATCCCGAGAGGGCTTTCCGTCTAGCCTCCTTCGTCTCTCGCATGCATATCCGACGATTCTCCCACTCTCCTCGCGTCAAGTATCTCGCTAATTGTTGTAGCACTGGCGTGTCGTCGTCGGGAGAATCGTCGTGTTCATGGTCGGCGCGGCGGATGGTCGCGGTGCAAACTAAACCGGGCTATGCGACACGGTCCGCTGAGAGTCGGGTCGTCGTCACCCAGGCGGCTCACTCCCCCAAAGGCTGATCTGCACGAGCAGTTGGAACTGTTTTGCTTGTTTTATTATGAAATTTTATTGTCCCGGCAACTTCGCGGTTATCGATCTCTCGTCAAGGCTCGGAATATACATATGTATCCTATGCATACATTCGTGCCTCTCTGACGAGAGATTTTATTATATAAAATTTCATCCAACCTCCGGATGGCATTTTATTTTTTAATTTTATTTTTATTCTTCAATAAAAATGAATAAAAAGTTGTTCCAGTCCATATTCACGGAGTATAGATTTATCGTATGAGGATTGGTCGTTTCCGGTTGTCTGGCGTCGAGCCCCCGTGACGCGGGTATCCAAGGCGTTATATAGCGGCGGAGCGCCCGTCATCGTTGTGACAATATTGCGAAACGCATTTCAAAGATGTCCGCTGGACCCCGAGTGCGAGCGCTGTACTCCCAGTCATATAATCTCCCGACGGGGAGGGGATGAATATGACTCCGCGGCCTTCCCCTTATTTATTATCCTCGATTTTACCGGCGCAATATCGTCGTGCGATTTCGTGGGGATATTCGATGTATCGTAGGCCGATGTGAGCCTCGGAGGCTCGAGCGATCGCTCGGTGGAATGCGAAAATAATATGCGTTTCCGTAGAAGTTCACGGGCTACTAATGTAAATTAGAAATCTGTTAAGAGGGTAATGATCAATACATAGCGGAAAAGCAGGCGCAGACGCTCTGCGTTGAAACTCTGAAACTCTCCCCGCGTTATAACGCTCCCGCTTCGATAAGTGTTTCACTCGTCGATTCGAACGAGAGAGCAAAGGGGGGGGTTCGCTCCGCTACTCGGGGTGTGCTACCTCCTGCGGCATCCCGAGCAACTATCATTCCCATCAACCCGGGGGTCTTCCTTATCACTCGGGTTAATGTCAGAACAGCCGCACGGTTTTCTCCCGCAACCGAATTATCCATCCCTTCTGCATTCGTGGGTACTTATCGACCGAGTTCTCTGCGGGCTCGATGCACGACGACCTCGTGAGTCAAACTCGTCGTGTAATCGTCGGGGGGTGCGAAAAATTTCCGATAAGTGACCGATCGCGAGAAACGAACTTTCGTTAAATGTATTTGGGACGTATCGGGCATCGATCCGATGAGGCGTCGACGAGGGGTGGATATGCTGGTACTCTCGGGTCACCAGAGATGGAGGATGTGGGTAGGATTTCCGCGGTGTGGAAAGGCGTCCCGGTAAATGGACGACGGAGAGGATTACGCGCACTAGGTTTATCCCTTGCTCGAGATAACAAACGCACCTATGATTATGATCCAAGGTAGAGTGATCCGCTTTGGGCGCCGAAGAGACCAAGGCGTGTGATGCTAACGCGTGCGCGTGCGGACTTAGACCAGGATGTGGCGGCATAAGCCCCGTTGGCGAAAACCGGTAGAGATCACTGTAAAATATCAATTGAAAATTAATAAAAACGTCCTTTACGAACAAAGCCATATACAAAGCCAAGTGGAAATATTATATAAGGATTATAATTATATTTAAGATACATATATGCCAGTTTTTAGCATATCCCGGTTTTTCACTGGAAGTGACGTCGCATACAACATTTTTAAATTTTCCTCTGGAATTAATGTTGAATCCAGGCAATAGTAGAGACGGTTCAATTAAGAAACATAGGGTATTTAATTCAAATCAAACGATATCGTAGAAACCACATTGATTATACAGAATGCATAAGGCTTTCTTATGTCCACATTCCTATATAACCTGCAATAAAGCTTTATATACTATTCGAATATAGTCATTATAAAATATCTCCACTTGGCAGTTTTATATGCAGTTCTCGGCGTTGGATGACAAAACATACCTTGGTAAACTTGAACTTGTGATGGGTAAACTCGTTGGGTATGGACTCCGGAAGCCAGCGCTTGCCGGGGAGATGGGGTACATACTTGGCGTGTGCCTGTAAAAACACGAAAGACCGATTAATAATTGTAATTCGAGAACTATTAGGTCCTATAATAGTCTTTGTAAAATAGGAAGGCGACGAGTCTGGGGTAGCCTGACAGGAAAATGTTCTGCAATTGGGCGACCGTGACATTTTCCAACCCTCCGACAAAAGGAAGAAAGGAAGGAAGGAAGGTTCCTATCCTAATTGAGGAAAGGCGGTCTAATCGTCCGTGGAAAATCTCAATTTGAGGTGGTTTGGGCAGAAAGCAAATAACAAGGAGAAATGAGGGACCGGGAGAGGTTTGTAAGTGAGTCTAGAGAAGAGGGTGTACTCGGGCTAATAGACCGGAACTGAGAGGCTGACCCCGCCTCACTGACCATTAACTCGGCCATACTTGGGACTCCAGATTTTTCTTTCTATACGTACTTTCACGTAAATAAATTATTTTTCTTCGTCTTCATACTTATCGGTATATAGGTACAAAAAAAATAAAGAAAATATAATTATTGTAATAGCTTACCAGGAAGCGGCGACTTGCGTCATTTCCGGACTCAGCATTGGATAAGGATATTGGCTCGTGGAGAATGGGTACATTGGCGCCCTCGTGAGACCTGCAATAAACGACAATTCTACTTCGAATAAAATATCTTTAAACATTATCGAATTATCTCGTCATATGTATCCTCGTGCTCCAACGTTCTCACCCCACACACACACACACATACGGGAAATGATTATTTAATTATATACACGTCCGATATTAATTACGTTCCGATATATGCGTGAATTATGTTTTGTAACCATCGCTGTTGAATTTAAGCTCAAACGATACACACGGATGCAAATATAGGGGGGGAGCGGGTCAAAGCGGAGCCGCGGGGCAAAAAGAACCAGTGTCTCTCGTTTGAGACGAGATATTTTTTTATGTCCTGCGAAAAATTCGCGAAAACAGTCCGTTTTGCCTCGGGGTTTCGTTCCGCCCGTTTCTCCCCAGTGCATTTTTTTTATTATCCTCTCTCCCAAGGGGGAATTGCGGGCCGGCCGGCGTGTATTTCGGCCGAAAAGGGAACGGGGGTGGCTATCCGCGGTACGAAGCGGAATCTCGAGCAAACATTATGCCGTGATCAAAGAAAGTCCGTCGAGTTTCTGCATATTTGATGTGTGACTGATAAATTTATTCACGGGAGACAGGGGATATATATATACTATAACGCGTGGTTTACAGAATAAACAGCGGCTGGACGGTTGCCGTATCTATATAGACATACCATAGGAAAATTGATCTGTGGGCGCACCTCGAGCATATCTCTACAACGATCCTCCGACACCTGTTATATTACACGCGTTTACGAGATAACGTAAAGCGTTTCACGCTAATGACTACTAAAACGGGCGGGCTGACCTCAAACGATGCTAGTTAAAATAACGAGGCCCTCCCCGCTCTCCCCCGATCCGATAATTATTAGCAAAATAGCTTTAGCGATCCATAAACAAATTTCATATTAATTAGTCCGAGACTCTCCCTTGATATTTTGCGTTAAGCATACCCGACATGTTTCATCGACATTATTAATAGGAGCATAAATTAAATTCGCGTCGTGTAATTATCCGTGGTAATCAAACAATGCAATGTTAATTGTACAATCTACCGATAAATGCTTTATTACAAGGAAAACGACAAAGGACGGAGGAATGAAAGACTCGTTTATATCCTCTGGGGAGCCGCAAATTTGGTACCAACGAGACCGCATTGGTGCAGCAATTATCGATGGCTCTCGCAGCTGATTGGGAATGGATTGGGGATAGAGGGCAAAACGGACCGTTTCCTCCCGCATTTGGTATGAGAATTATTTAATTTTTCTGTTTCGCAGAAAATTTTGATGAATGGGCCGTTCTGCCCCGCTAAGCATGCGACATGGTTTGTGAATTATCGTTCGGCGGTGCACGGAATCCTGGCCGGGATAAGGGCTCAACTATCCCCTTATTCCATTGCGCCCGAGTGTGGTGCAAGTGGGGCGCTGGTACTACGTGAGCCTTCGGCGAACGAAATAATTGGCATCATAAGAACCGACCGAGAGGCGAAGGGTATATATCGGTGAGCCTGAAACTGCCTGACGAGGCCAATATTCTTCTCCATACTCCGTTCACTCCTTTTTTCCCTACCCTTCATCTCCCTCAGTCAGTCAGCTCGACGGTCCAAAACGGCTCACTACCTTTTCCGCAAAACCCTTCGCTCTCTCCATCCGGCCGCGACCTCTTTCCCCCTTTGCTCTCGCCTGTCCTCCGGGCAAAACTCGCGGGAGACTGCGGTCCACGCGTGGTTTCGCTCGATCGAGCCACTCGACTCCGACGGCGATACCCAACGAAATCGTAATTAATTGAGCGTGTACGACCAGAACGAAATCCTCGAGATTCACTGACTCGTGGTCGACAACATACGGAATAAAAAGAAAAGGTTTGAATATTTAACAACCATTTTCTTAGGGTGAGCGTGGCCGAGTGATCTCGGCGCGCGCTTCACACGCAGCAGGCCCGGGATCGATTCCCGGCAAGCACCAAGAATTTTTTGTGGTGTTTTTATCTGCGAAAAAGTGGTTCGGAACCCACTATAATTAGTAGGTCTAGAGGAAAGGATCAGCGCCTCGGTATGGGAAACCGAAAGACTGGGACAAGGTGTCGCGGGTTCGATTCCCGAGACTGAAGGCCCGTAGGTGAAAGGAAAACGGACGGGGACATAGCTCCGGAGATAGGACGTACGAACTACGACTATATATCCGTACGTCAACCATTTTCTTCTTCGGAAAGACACCACCAACTTTCTTATTGATCTTGTCATTGGTTTTTCTTATCGCCGAATTGTTTTTCGAACTAAAAAAAAATTGTAACGTTAGGAAAAAAGAGGGATGTTTGCAGACAAGACATGTTTGGTAATATTTTTTTACCAAGTATCTATTTTCGTTTTTGCCAAAACGTGCGAGAACAATTCTCCGAAGACGTGTGAGAAAAAAATAAAAAATGAAGCTCCCTAGCGAACAGGACATTAAAATGATAGCCACATACCAGTAACTCGAGCGATTAAAGTGGTGAAGATTGAGTGACTGCGTCACTCGAAAATTTGTATCGAGGCTGCAGGGTCTTTCAGGGTTGTAATTGATAATGGAGGGAACGGTTAGAGCGGAAGAATATTGAGTGTGTGTGTGTGTGGTAAATTCGTAAGGAAATGAGAAAGGCACCTGCTGTCGTGAAACGGCGCACGAAGTGAACAGAGAACGAGCCGGTTGACTGTCTGGGACTCGCCGGTAAGTTGTGTGGATCTGTAGGTGGAATGGAAACCCCAGGAGTGAGCGAGACGCGACGAGGGTGGGCACAGATTAAGGGGGTTGGGCGGTTTCCGTAATATCCTGGCGAGTTCGCCAGGGTTCCGTCATGTGTGCTTAATCACTTTCCAGTCGACTCGGCAGTCTGCAACCCCATTATCGGCGTCTCACCACCCGGAAAATTACTCTTTTATTCCCGAACAACCCGGAGATCCTTGCTTGCTCCGCCGGTGGAGTTTCGCGAGAGAGAGAGAGAGAGAACGAGGGAGAGAGCCGGAGAGTGACTCGAGACCGACAGGAGAGACCCGGAGCGTCGCTCGTCGACGCGCCGGTACACTCCGCCGCAGACTTTCCTGGCTGTTCCTCTCAGTTTTTAAACCTTTTTTTTTACCCTTTTTTATTATTTTTTTTTATTTCCCGTTTCTGCTGAACCCTACTCGCTGTCGCAACTACCATCCCTTATTTTGCGGCAGTGATCGGGGGTTCCTCCTTCCGCTTTCCCTCGCCGACGCACCGCTCGCACCGCCGCTCCGACTATCCACGGACGGTTCGCCTCTGTTTCGCCTTATTAGATCCTGTCGTTAACTCCCGTTGCCGAACGAGGAGACAGGATGAATGCTCCTCGTGATTCATCGACGAAAGAGGAACCTCGCCCTTTTATTCATGCCGAGTGCCATCGTCCGGTACATCGGTACATCTATTTTCCCGAGTAGCTCTCGAGGCCATCCCCGATTCCTCGAACAACTTTGCTCTTGATACCAATTGTATCGCGATTATCAACTTCACAGACTCGACGCGAAATTTCCATTGCCGATTGGTGGAGACTTCGCATAATTTTGAGCCGATTTTTGGATAGTCTCGATCGGTACACTGATAAAAAAATACAGTTGAATCAACTAAGATTCGGGCAGGGACGTTCAACTAAATAAATGGTGCAGCTAAAAAATTGGTTAGTTCAACAATTTATTGTGTGATTTCACCAAAATATTTTTGAGACATTAAAATATTTTGTTCGACCAACGAAATATTGGCTTATCGGAACGTCTATGGTGAAAAAAATGATTAGCATGAGCGTCTTCAACCAACATCCGAAATGACACTGAGAATTTACTTTTCCTAGGAAGCGTCCGGGATTCTGGCAAGAAAATTGATTGCATATTTCATTACCGACGTCGGCACAATTCTTCACTTCTGCTATCGGCGAAACTCATTGTATCCAAACAGGCGCGGATTTATCGCACAGTCTCGAGACTTGATTCATCGGCTCGGTCACGAAAGAACAACCCCCACCGGTTCGCGGGCTCGCTCGGCTTCTCGGTCCTCTCCTCCTCGAGGCTCATTAATCAGCATAGCTACCGGCTCCGGGTCGGCGCGCCTGTGCGCACCAGACACCGAGTCAACCGAGCTCTGCTGCTTGCTGCCGGTGCTCCCGGTACCCGTTGCCCCTACCCATTAGTTCGCTATCAATTCTACGAGAGAGCCGGGCCCGCTCGCCCGCCCGGGTGGCACGAGAGACAGAGAGAGAGGCCGGGAGTGTTAATGCTTGCGCGCACAACTGAACACCCGATAAAGGATTGACGCGCCGACATCAATGTTCTCGTACGCGATAATTGCATTAGTCGCGGGGCGCACACGTTTTGCCTCCCGCTCGACCGGAACGCTCTGCCAGCCAAACCTCTTTTTTTTTCCTTTTTTTCCATACACGTGTGCTTTTACTACAATAGTCTACATACTCCATTAGACGATAAAACATATATTCGTTAACCAGAGCGCAGTCAAGGATCGCGAAATTCCCCCCCCCCCACCGACTACAATAACCGGGCACACACATAAATTAGACTGAAATTTACACTTGCGCGAAACTGGCTTGATTCGAGGCTTTAACGGGTTTTTCTCACGGTTTTTCGCACTTTCCTCGCCCGCGGAGAGTTCACGGCCTCCGTTATAAAAAGCACGCGCGTAAAACCGCGCGTTGCGCACAGCGGCGATAACAAATTGATAGAACAGAAACGCCGCGGCGGCGAGAGCCGCTGCGCGACTCGCCTGGAGAGCGCGAGTTTCCAACACGCAGCGTATAAATACTGTATCGTTAACACGATAATTGCATTAGCTGGACGACCTGGTTTATTGTTGCTCCTCGATAGAAAATTCTTTGGGTGGGGTGTTTTTTATTTTTATTTTTTATCGCAATAATTATCATTAGAAATTCTTGACCCGAAGGCAGGTCCAGGCGAATAAAGTGTTGTCGAAGGAATTTCAGCAGCGAGAACTTCATCGGTCGTGTTTCTCGCGATTGCGGTGAGTTTTAATTTCTCACGTGAAAACGGCGGTCTTTACCGCTCGATTATTTATCGCGCGCGGTTATCAGTGCGTGTCACAATGTTTGACGATAAAGCGCGGAACCGAGAATCATTGCTAATTAGTCACGATATCCCCGAGTCGGGATTGTTCGCTGCATGTGTTTGTGCACATGTAAGTCAGAGCGGGGCAAAATGGAGCAACGGGGCAAAAAGGGGGTTTTTGGGCAAAACGTCATTTTCCAATAATTTTTGGATGTCTGAATTCGCTCTATCGGATACATCAGGCTTTTCTGCCCTTGGATCTTGTCCGATCCAAAAATGATTGGAAAATCTAGTTTTGGCCAAAAACCCCGTTTTGCCCCGTTGCCCCATTTTGCCCCGCTCTCCCCTACGTCTATCTCATTCTTCGTTTCCGTTCGTTTGCGGTAAGAGATACCTTTTTCATCGCTTTACATACACACCAGAGGTCTTGCAGCAGCGCTAATGCCAGCCCGGAGTCGTAGAACGCACGCTGCTCGTTACCGCGAGCGCGGGGCACGCCTTCGTCTGCCGCTCGCTGCAGTTTGTGCCCCTCGTGCAGAAATCAAAATGTACACGGTTTAACTATATCGGTCGTAGTTTAGTGCTCGGTGCCTCATGCCACTCATTATTTGCATTCGGCGCGCTATTTAACCGACCAGGCCGAGTGGAACTAGTTGCCCTGTAATTGTCCGAGCCAAGGAGTGCCTCCCGGTGGAAAGACTCTTTTTCCTCCTCAACCTCTCACCGTGTCTTCCTCTCGCTTACCTCGCCGTTCAGACTCCGGCTTGACCGTAGAGCGATCAAAGCCCCCGGCTAGCTCCGTATAATTTTATTTCCTCTCTCGAATGCGCCGGAACCTTCAATGACTCCGTCACTCGGACGCGGATGATGGAAAGCAGTAATAAAAAAAAAAATCGTCACGCTGAATTAACGCCAAGACGGATTGATCCTCTCGTCGATTATGGGTACGACCTGTGACGCTCGTCCGGGAATCCCCTCGAGTCTGCGAGTCTTTTATCCCCGAGAGCCCCGAGGAGCGATGGAGGTGCGCGCGGTTCGTCGGGGGTTCGACGTTGAACAGCCGCGATCGAGAGGTAGCGAGCTAATTAGAAAAATCTCGTGGATGGAAGAGGAGAACTACAGACTCTCGGGCCGACGCTGGGGGTTTGGGGAGCGGCGAGAGGCTTCGGAGGCGCGCAGGCACGCGGGACGGATGTACTGCAGGGGGGTGGAAGGAAAATCGAGCGTAACAGCGTTGAATCACGCGTTTCGCTAGGGTTTCGCGTCGAGGAAGAGGAGTTAAGAGGGGACGAAAGTCGGGACGAATAAACGACAGGAGAGTTTTTCGCTCTCGTCGGCTTTCTCGCTCAGCAGCCCCCTATCCCCCCTCTCCTTCCGAACGCCGCCTCCGTCGTCTTTTTCCTTCGGCTGCGCGCTGAGGGAGAAAAGTAAAACGTGGAGGAGAATGTTTGACGCAAGGGGGAGACAACGCTCGCTCGTTTGCAAGACAAAGAACCGAGTCGACCGTGTACCTCGTACGAGCCTCGTAGTCCTGCATAAACGCTATCAACCCCCATCTACATATTCTAGACCGGGAGGGTGCGCGAGCGAAAGCGACCGAGCTCCGCGGTGTATCCACCGCGTAGGCGTATATCTATGTAGGCGCGTGATCTCCGGAGTCGAGCCGGGTGTATGTGTACTCTGGGTACCAGAGGAATACACGCACGAAATGTCTGCTCACGCGTGCTGAAACCCTACAAGCCTCTCACAGTTAAGGTAGGACAAGAGTCACGGACGTCACATCGCAAGGACGGAAATCTGACGATTTGTATTTTTTTTTCATTCCATTTTTTTTCGCAGCTGGATCGAGAGGAATTAATGGCACTGAATGGCATTTGGATGCCTTGTACAGAGACGATATCAATCATTGGCACATCGTATCGAAATGGCGAAAATATCAGATTGCCAAGATCTTGCCACCTATCGCCGTCGGTCTAAATGTTTCGTATACGACACAAATTTAATCGAATCTGCGGACCATTGTCGTTTGTCGAGATTCAAGAGCAAATATCGAGGACTCGTAGTTTCCTTCCCCGAGTTGGATTGATAGCGGTAAATTAAATTAGTTTTTCCCCGACGGGCGACAATTATTCCGATTGGAACGGTTTTCCTTTCCGGAGAGGCTATATCGTTGGTTATCAGAGAAGTATCGACTGTTAACGGGAAGGGGTCGAAGGAACAGCAGACAAAGGCGGGGAGGGCGGTCTGGGCCGCTCTACCGCAACGTCACCCCGGTCTCCTCGGGACTGAAGCTGAAGAAATATAGCTGAGAGGTGGGTTAGAACCCCCTTGACCCGACTGCACAGGGATGGAGGAACAGAAAAGAAAGTGGAATAAGGAAAGAAGAACAAAAAATGAAAAATGTGAGCGAGGGCGAAAGAGAGGTTGCATGCCTGGCTGATTAGCCTAATGGTGAGTCCTCCTCTTGTTCTTCTACTTGACGCCAGTTCGCGAGCCTCTCTTCTCTTCGCTCTTGCTCTCGTAGTCCCCCCACCCCTTCCGCCTCTTCCCTCACTTCGCGTTTTCGTGTCGCGCTTCACCGGCCTCTCTCGCTCCATTCTTTCCCCATTCTTCAACTTTCCTCCTTCCTCTTTATGCCTCCGTTCTCGTTAAAGAGAGCCCCGAAGCTACTCCGAGCATCGCTCTTCGGCTCGGCGCGGCATCGTCATCGGCGGGCCTCTTGACTCGATAAGGAATATTCCTTCAATTAGAGGATCCCATGGAAAAAATGTATATATATATATATATATCAATATTTACACCCATCTCTTCCGAACCTTTACCTCCCGGAGGGCCCGACAAAATCGCGCAACCTTTCGGCTTCCGGAGAATGAGCTGTTCCGCGACGAACGCTTCGAGTAGGCGCGCGAATATCGATGGGAAGAATATCGTTTATAAACGGGGGGGGGGGGGGGGGGGGGGGGGGGAAAAAATGAAGAGACGCGTTGGGGGGGGGGGATCGGGGGGGGGGGGGGGGGGG